>OX375869.1:84957902-85210178 GCA_947359475.1 Heligmosomoides polygyrus bakeri | reverse complement strand
AAAACTCACGTTTTGTGAAAAAATAGGCTTTAGGATTTTTAGGATTTAGGCTTGATTACAAGAGCAGAAAAGCGGCAATTTTTAGTGCCAAAAAAGATTGTGCCATGCACTAGTTCAAAGCGTCGCGATTTTTATCCGTTTGATAGCGAAATCGCCGTTTGCATGGAATTTTCTACCTGTAAACGATACAACAAAAACAATGGTAAAGATAACACATTTTTTCACTTTGATGCTACTGTAAGCAGTGTTCACCCTATCAATCAAATAAAAATCTCGATGAGGTTTTCAAATGCATGGCGCAATTCTTGTAATGCACTAAATAGTTGCTACCTTGTTGCGCCTCAAAACAAAATTTAGATTAATATTTTTCAGATAACAAAAATTTTATAAACTGGGGACACAACCTTTAAGAATTATGGAATCTGCGTTGTGACCTACGCAATCCGGAAACCGAAAACTCATCAAAATTTGGCAGCGTGGATCGATAGCGGAGTGTTACATAGAGTCGAACCGGTTCGTAATTACGAGAAAGAGAAGTGAGGGATTCGTTGCTCATGCAGCCGAGCATAATGTCTCTGTAGGGCATGTCAGGTCAGAGCAATTATGACAGAAAAAGGCCTCTACATCAGCGCTCGATCTGACGCGACAAATATTGGCGTCCGAACAGATTGAAAAATTTGAGCGAAAAATCGCATAATTACAATACTAGGCTTTCCAGCTTTCATTCTGCGAAGAGCGAGCATCAAACGTTGTTGAAGCTCAGTTATACTTTTGAAGGAAGTCGTCACTTTAGCCAGTCGAAACTCTGTCACCTGATCACCTGGCTTCTCAATATTTAACACTTGGATTCTCTACAATTCGTCTGGTTAGGCATCGTATTTTTTAGGCCAGCTCATTCGCTTAGGACATAGATATTCGCAGCTGAATTCAGCGACAGAGAGTGCTGTTTACCAAAGGTTCACTTGCAGTTTTGACGAATTGCAACCAGTACGCAAATGCCCAAAAAGAATTCAAAACCTAAATTTCTTTGTCATTTTCTTCCCCTTAAAGATGATTGGATAGCAAGCTACAATAACAGGTTTTAGACTGAGATTTATTCCGTTGAAATAAACGAAATCGGATGAAGCAGCACCACTCTCAATGCATATTTTCCTGTCAAATTTAGTACCAAACGAATCGTCGCAGCCAGGGAAAGGTCATAAGCAGCAGGAAAATTAATTTTAATTAGGTTTAAGAATTTTAGAATTCAACTGGGCAGCACTAATTATGCCTGGGGATATAATTAAGCGAGACTCGGCGACGGTCTTGGGTCAGGTCACAGCAATTAAGAGCCTACTTAATTTTGGCACTGGTTTTCAGGCTTCCACCTAGCTTTAAACGGCGGTCGCATGCTCAGTGGTAGACAGAAAGATGATAGGAACCTTTATGAATTTTGGTGAGAAAATCTTTACTTTGGACAAAGTTATCATGATGCGACGCAAAAAACGCGTTTTTGCGTCGCAAACGTCGTTTGGTTGAATGTTTAGCGGCGGTACTGTATAGCATATGAAGCACTGCTTGTAATAAAATAAAATAAAATAAAACAGCGAGCGATGTTTTCTGCAGCGATGTTCAGTATGATCAAGAAGCTTCGATTTTTACATAGATTTTCTACGGCGAACAAAACAAAATCAAACCCCTTGACCGCATACAAGATCATTACAGAAAAATTGATTTGATGGCTAGTTATTGTGGACTACGTATTGATCAAGGTATGGAATTTTACGTGGTAAAATTTTGCCTCTATGGGTCATGTTCTTTTTAGCAGAATGTTATTTTCGTGAAAACGGCAATTTTGACTATTTCTCCTCCCTCAGATCATACATATCGCAGCAGGAAGACTTGATTTTTCATTCTGCATAATAATTTGGGCTCGAAATTTTATTGTGTACAATTTCATGCTTCAACTTCTCTCATTCAGCGCGAAAAAAATGTATTTCCGTGGCAAGTCAAGTCTTCGATCATGATTACGTGATCGATTCGAGGAGCGCTCCAAATAATCTTTGCAGTTCAAGCACTTAAATCATCATCAGCAAGAAATTTCAATGAGTTCAATTTCAGGATCTATCCTAGACGGGGGGGGGCACGGAGTGATCTGCATCTCTATTTCCTTGCTTGGGTTTCTAAGAGATCTTCAGGTGCTTTCCCATCATGCGAAGGCCTTAATTTAAATTCAAGAGATGAGTTTGTGTGCGACAGGACAACGTACGCATCTAACACTTTACGGTTACCCCTTCCTGACTAGGATCCAGGTCCGGAGGTCGCCCGCTCAGGTAGGAAAATGTGTCGTGATATTCTGCGAAAATCGGCGAATAATTGAACCCACCTTGATTTATTCGAATACTGCTTACAGAAAATCTCTATTGTTGACTTACAGTCAGCATTCCAATTTCTATAGGATGTGGAGGTAAAGATCCTAGCGCGTGAGTGTGATATCACAGCGCGACGCACTCTCGAAGCGCTATATATTGCGGCTAGGACGCCTAGAATTAACAGAAGGAACGAGTGCGTTGCAATAGCTCAAGATCTTGCACCATTCGCCGACATGTGTGGATTGTGATCGGTAGTATTCACCAAAATATAGTGATTACATGGGTTTGCCACTCACTTTCTCACATCCAGCGGCCATTGACGGCGGACGACTCTCAGTTCTGAAGTCGCCCATTCTATAAATTTGAGGTGCCGTTTTAGTTCCTTTTCGCTTTGTGAACTTGCTTTGCAGTACGAAATGGAGTTTGGGGGATAGTTTTTTGAATTCGATTCGATTCTTCCAGGCTCTGAAGAAGGCGAGAACGCCGAAACGTCAGCCGTCAGGAATAAAGATATATAAAAGTCTTGGTCGAAGCTAAATATCAACATTCATCTTAATTTCTATAGGATTCAGTTAAACGTCCACAAAATCTCCCCTTTAGCAAACAAAGCTACGCGTGAGTCTTCGCATTGTCGAAACCACACCTGGAAGGACATATTGTTAAGAGGTGTGAGAATTATCTAAAAACCTGAGGAAATTGAATCAATCAATCCTCTAAGATAGAGTTCGACACCCGATCGATTCTCGAACTTGATGCCTGACCTTGTCTATAGCATAAAGTTACACAGAAGCATATAATTATATTAGAAGCAATTTATTTATTTATTTAATTTAAGTTACGCGCAGTCGGAGGAGGCGCGACTGTCGCGTGCACCCGATACCAGGTTCCCGGTTCGGATTTCCCGCCCAGGCCAACCAAGCCTTCCATCCCTCCGGGGTCGGTGAATTGGTACCAGACTTGTCTGGGAAGGATAGAGCGCTGACTTGTTCGGCTGGCCACCGCAAGTCATTGTATGGCCAAATACGCATTCATGTCGCCTCCACGACATCCCGTAGAAGTAGAATGCGCTGGCGCATCCCAGAAGGGATTGAGTAACGCCGTCCTTTATCCTTTTATCCTTTTATTTAATTTGTACCTTAACAATCACGTGAGGTTAAAACAAGCAAAAAACAACAAACAAAAGATATTATTATTAATTATTATAATTGTGATATTAACGAAACAAAAATTTTTGTGGTCACAAAATTACTATCGTCTGTACAGGACACTTCAAAATTTTTAGCGTAAGAGACACCTTCGTGTTTAAACAGAGAGCTCTTTTAGATATTCGTGCTTGTCAAGCATCAGGGTGAATTCTTTGAGATCTGTACTAATTAGGAAGACTGACCTGATGGGCAAACTAGTAGCCAACACCGCAAGTTCTAGTTTACCTTCTATTATACATACTTTGTCAGTACCCTATTTGGGAAGTCAGCTGGAATTAGCTTTTAAGCGAGAATTTTGTATGTCATTGTGATATCGGAATGTTTTTCCTATTCTTCAAAGAATGAAGCGAAAAAGCATTGCTTGTAGGAGGGGCCTCTTGGAATAATGTTGTACTCCGTCGAAAAACGAATCATAAACGTATGTTCGGATCTATCCTAGTCCGGGGGCAAGCCACATAACTAAAAAGTAGGTAACAAAATGAATGGAGACTTACCGAGCGGCTTCTAGAGAACGAGTTGGAATCTAAAAAAAACGAACGAACAAAAAAAAATCGCCGCAGTTTACATCCGTTTCGGCGGGCAAAGAGCGACGAAATGGAGGCATCCGTGTGCTGACCGCCGCCTGACATGTTATAACCAGGACCCAACATGGTGAGGAGGGCACACAACTTTGCTGGCTTACAACCGCAACAAATGCATTTTTTTGTGACTATTTCCTGTTTGGGTCCTATGTTGTTCTCTAGGAGCCGCTCGGTAAGTCTCAAGCGAATTTATTATATAAAATACTTTTTAGTTATGCGTTGAGTTCCCCGGACTAAGATAGATCCATTTTCCGACTTATGAACTTCATAAGGTGTTTTAAAATAAGCATTAGTAAGAAAACAATAAACACCCCTCAGTTTTCTACTTACGTTATTGCTCATGTTCGTTTCTGTTTCTTTTTATTGAGTTCTTGTTATAATGACAACGGTTTCTTTCCTTGTAGGGCGTTGACTGTTTTTCCATTGTGACGTACCCAGGGTGAAGTAAAGAAAGTAAATGAAGAGTTTCCTAGTGAAACAATTTTGGTGGCTTTCCACAAGCTATTCTTATTCTTTTGTATTCTTTTATAGTTATATTATATTTGTGTATTCTTATACTCTCTGTAAGAGCGCGTGTAGCACAGTCGGAGGAGACGCGACTGTCGCGTACACCCGATACCAGGTTCCCGGTTCGGATTTCCCGCCCAGGCCAACCAAGCCTTCCATCCCTCCGGGGTCGGTGAATTGGTACCAGACTTGTTTGGGAAGGATAAAGCACTGACTTGTTCATCGGCTGGCCACCGCAAGTCATTGTATGGCCAAATACTCATTCATGTCGCATCCACGATATCCCGCAGAAGTAGAATGCGCTGGCGCATCCCAGAAGGGATTGAGTAACGCCGTCCTTTATCCTTTATCCTTATACTCTCTGTGTTCTTGTTTTATATTGTATTTGTGTCTTCTTTTTCATTGTAGGATTGAACAACGATATTTTCGCTTCCACAATAGGTCGTACACAGGTTTCAAAAACACGCACGCAGACCTCAGGAATCGTATATTTCAAAGCTCTGGAGAGGATAGAAATGCGGCAAATGGAGTTTTTCACTAAAAATGCAGTGTTCAGAAAAACACAGATTGCTGGTCGCAATGAAACCTCTAACTTCATAAACCTCGTTCAGAATTTCCAGTTTATAGGTTCAACCAGAAATGATGTGTTTTCTCACGGTCATTTGCAAATCCCATTTTCTCTCAGCAACTAATAAGATTAATATCAGACTGGAGAGACTCTGGATCTTGCATAATGTCGACGCTTTTTTACGTTACGAGCATAGACTTTATATCTGTCACTCAAATTGGTGATACAGTTTGGAAATTCGTAGGCATAGAGAGAAACAAAGATGTGGCTTATTCTTTTGCCGACACTTTCTATGTACTCGTGCACTCGGCTACAGTGTCGTTAAAAATAAGGTCTTACTTGGAACACAGGTGCTGGAAAAGGAAGTCTATTGAGGTCGAAGGTGTGTAGAGGATCGCTAGGAGACGTTACTACTAATGTTATGCTGAATTCAAAGAAACATGCTGACAGAGTCGGAAAATGACAGCTTTCAGCACTGTTTATTGAGCAATGACGGGTCCTGAGACTGGAAGCATTGTAAGTGAAGCTTGAAGAATTTCCTTCTCCCTGCAGTCTCTACAATGTTAGGGCACTGCACTTATGGAAATTTTTTCAAGGTTAGGGAGTTTTTAAATAAATAGAAAGGAAAAAATCACGCATTCTATTTCTTCGAGATATTGTGGAAACGGTTTGAATGCGTGTTTTGCCTACACAATGATTTCCCAGTGACAAACAATGGAAATTTCGGTATTCTGACCTTTCGAGACAAGTCCGTTATCAGATCACTGATCGCAGAAGGATGGGAGGCTTTCTTAGCCCGGGTGAGAGTAGAAGCCGGAACCCTGATGCGAGCTGCATGCGACGGTTGGCTCCCACTCCGACTACTCTATGTACCATGGGCACACTATAAATGGGCGGCCTAAGCAGTATCGAGGTATGAAGTTTTGGAGTTTTGCGTCGATGGAGGTCGCACATCGTTTTCCCTAACGTGTACAGCAGTGCACGCACCGTTGTGCTCAAATTTGCCCATACACCCTCCACAACTTCGGGGCAGTTGGAGTCGTACGAGGGAGGGCGACGAGGCAGTGAATCTGATTTTGGGGGACTGCTGTTCTAGAGAATTCGTTGCTTTGGGTAGTGCACTTTAAGGGAGTCCTTCTACAGCTTGAAAAAATCTAATTATCCACGTATTTTGAAGGACTTCTTAACATGACACGGAACGAAGCCACAGAATTTCAGAGAGAATTCCATCGGGTAGACCAGAACGAAGACGAAGTTTCGGCAAATGCCTTAGTGGTTTTTGAGTGGTTGGGACCCCCTGGCACCCCTCATATGTTGAAGCGAACAGGGAATTCACCGAAAAGAGGCGGTGGTGAAGCTTACATGACATCTGTCTGTTGGAAATGTCAATGCCCCTTGTCATTGGACTGCAAAAACGGTGTCGAATACCGATAAGATGCTTTAGAAGCAGCTTTTGCTGCTATTTAACATGTAATCCAACAGCAAACCTTTGAAATTGTTTCTGAAAGCTAAGCACCGAGATTCCGAAGGCAGCAAACTACCAGTAGAACCGTTTGCACGTGATTCTAGCTTTTTTCTTGGTCAATACTAATAGCTCTACAAGGATCATGAGTAATTTACAACAATCATAAAGGATAAGCATAAAGGACGGCGTTATTCAACCACTTTTGGGATGCGCCACGCATTCTTCTTCTACGGGATGTCGTGGAGGCGATATGAATGCGTATTTGGCCATACAAAGATTTGCGGTGGCCAGCTGATGAACATGTCAGCACTTTATCTTTCCCAGACAAGTCTGGTATCAATTCGCCGACCCCTTAGAAAGCTTAGTTGGCCTGGGCGGAAAATGCGAACCAGGAACTTGGTGTCGGTTGCACGCGATGGCCGGCGTCCCTTTTTACTGCGCTACACGCACCCTACATCAATCGTAGGGGCTTAAATCGATGTTAAATATAGTAGGAAATCTCGCTCAGTCTCCCCTCCCCCTCTTTCTCTCTCTCTGGAGCTATTCGTCACAACCATATGATAACCAAGCACCCCTTTCGCTGACAGGGCAGAAAGGGATATGCTCTGCCTCCTCAAATCTCATATCGCAGCCGAAGAATAGCCAAAGAATTTCTTTGGTTTCAACACTTTGCAAATATGTTGTCAGTATGTTTGGCAGACGAATTCAGTAAATGGGTGTTTATTATCGCGGCTTGACGTTTCGACTTTCGCCTTCAGAAACGCGTCGGTTCCACTGCAAGGGCTCATATTCGCTCACTGCCGCGCTAGACCAGTAGAGTCGAATTTTGAAGATCTGTTTTCAGAGAATTTTGGAAATGTTGGATATTGAATTTTGATAAATTGATGAAAGTATTGAAAAGAAAAATAAAAAATTGGAAATGCAAATAAAAATTTTAAAGAACTTAGGAAACAATTTCTCCAAGAACAAGAGCTGCACAACATATAATACAAAGCGATGAACTGAGAAAGGTTCGATGCGGTTTCCTAAAAGTTATGCTGGTCCCTTCAGTGCTTTGGCCTTTTCAGTGCTGTTCACGCATCCCTCCAAGTTTTGTAATCAAGGAGCTGGTAGAGTTTTCGGTGAGGTTACGCAGGAAAGGAAATGTTGTTTTAAAAACGTACAAATTATCAAAAATATCTCCTATAAGTTCAAGAGTTTAGCCAACTTTTCTTGAGATGCCAAAAGCCTTATTTTGTATCTTTAAGGTTTACGGGTTGAATCTTTGAAAGGTTAAGATATAGTTAAGTCAAAATTTAGGTGCTACGTTGTGAAAGATTTATCCAAAAAATCAGCAGTAAGGTAATAACACTAACACCTCCAGAAGATTGTTCCATGCTGCTACTGGGACTCGAAGGGAACGTTGTCCTCTTTGAGTTGCTCCCGCAATGGCACACGGTCACCGCCTACTGTCGTTTGCACCACTCAGCTTCAGAAACTCGCGGAAGCTGTTCGGAGAAAGCGGTCGAGACGAACTTCTGTGTACCTTCTTCATGATAAAGGCAGACCGCATGCAGCTGAAACGATCCACAAAAAATCGAGAAGCTGGGCTGAAATGCCTTACTTCATCCGCCACATTCTCCTGACATAGCCCCTTCAGGATCTGTGTATATAGTGCAGCTCTTCTTCTTTGAGAAATTATTTCCTAAGTTCCTTAAAATTTTTATTTCCATTTCCAATTTTTATTTAATTTTTTTCAATCTTTTTCAATGCTTTCATCATTTCATCAGAATTCAATATCCAACATTTCCGAAATTCTCTTAAAACTTATTTCCAAGATTCGCCTCTACTGGTCTAGCGATGATGAGCGAAAATCAGCCCTTACGGTGGAACCTATGCGCTTCTGAAGACGAAAGTCGAAACGTCAGGCCACGATAATAAAGATCCATTTAATAAATTCGTCTGACACAACATACCGACAGCACCTTTCCAAAGTGGTGAAACCAAAGAAATTCTTCGGCTATTCTTCGGCTGCGGTATAAGATTTGAGAAGGCAGAGCCTATTCCCTTCTGCCCTGTCAGCAAAAGCGGGTGCTTGATCATGATGATCATGCTATGGTTGTGACGAATAGCTCCAGAGAGAGGGGGAAGGGGGAATCGAGCGAGATCTCCACCTATATTTAACAACGATTTAAGTTCGTACGATTGATGTAAGGCGCGTGTAGCGCAGTCGGAAGAGACGCCGGCTATCGCGTGCAACCGACACCAGGTTCCTAGTTAGGATTTCCCGCCCAGGCCAACCAAGCCTTTCATCCCCCTGCAATCGCACGGCTTCCCTACTAAGTACAATTAATCTCTCGAAGCAGTTTCATGACGACCACGATAGGTAGCTCATTCCCTACGTCAGTGCCAGCAAAATTCTCATCGGTACTCGGGGCAAATTACCACCACAACTTCTTTTCTCGAACGGTTTCGTCAGCATTCAAGAATCAGAGACGCAGTCGCATTGGTCAAAACGTTGAGGCCGGCCACGTGATGCGTTTCGCAGACACTGAACCAGAATCGTAATCGACTGGATTCATAGGGATGTCAAGCGCTTTGGTCAGTTTTCTTCGTGAAACCTTTGATAAGATGGTCTTCGTGTTCGTCGAGCGTGGAAATCCATTGGAGTACTCTGGGCAGCACGACGAGGGATGATACAGCTGATTTCTACCATGACACTCATTAATCACGTACAGATCGGTTTGGAAGACGCCAGAGAAGAAGTGAACACTGTAGATCTCGCCATCTTGAGATGAGACACCTGCAAATGCATACGCAGACCGTCATCAGTAGGAAGCGGTTGTAAACTGCCCGTTTTTTCCATCAAAACCTACAACTCTATAAGGTTGACCTGAAAGTTCCAGCGGTTTTGACTGGCCCACTTCAATCGATCATAATTTTATTCAAACTCACTGGATTCAGTCGTAAAGAGCCTGTTTTTACGTGGTCCTGATTTGCGAATGTTCCACCAGCGAAGTTCTGAAAGGGCTGCTTAAAACGGTGGTAGCCGGTTCGTGCAAGGTCTGGTGAGTATGGCGGATGAGGCAGAACTTCAGCTCCAAGTTCGTTTCATTTTCGTATGGTAATTTGCGGAACGTGTGGGCGGGCGTCATCGTGCAGAAAAATGGGGCCTCTTCTGCTGACCAGTGCCGGCTGCAACTCACACAATTTTCGGTACAGCTCGTCGATTGACTACTTTATCCTTTCTGAGCAGCAGTGAAGTCTAATTATCGACCGTGGAAGGATGGAGACCTTGGTTAGCCAGGACCATCTATCAGCTCGATTGCGGACCCTTCTGGACTGCTCCCACGTATACTGAATTAAGCATCTAGATCTGCTCAGGCAAAACAACACTTTGCTGGACGAAAGATGATACAGCTGATTGCCCCCACGACCACTTATTAATCACGTCCAGATCGGATTGGAAAGATGCGTTTCGCAAACCCTCGCTGAACCCACTGGATTCGCGGGATGTCAAGCGTTTTGGACGGCTTTCTCAGTGAAAGCCCAAATAAGATGCTCTTCGTGTTCGTCGAGCATGGAAATTCATTGGAGCACTCTGGCACGCGAGAGGGAGGAATGGAAACGCTGCTAGCGTCTGCTCGGGCAACACGATGCTTTACTGGCCGAAGGATGATGCAGCTGATTGCCACCATGACAACTCATTGGCCACTTACAGTCTCTATAAGGCCGGCAGCAGAGGCTTGCGGATGCTGCGGAACCGCCATGACAACGGCGGGTGGTGCGGCGAAGCGAGGATTACTGTACGCCATACGACATACTTTTGCGGGCACATGCGAACTCTAAGAAGGTCAGAGATGTAGTATGCAAAACGCCTTTTGTCTTGTGAAGAAGCGTTTTCTAAGCCGAGTGAGCTCTTGAATGTAATCCCCGAAGGCTAATAGAGCCCTCCTTATAACTCAACAATTCTGTAGCATTTTGCGTTTGCTCTCACCTTTGTCGTTCTGGCTAACCAAGGCCTCCATCCTTCTACGGTCGTTAATTAGACTTCACTGCTGCTCAGTAGACATTGGATCTGATGCCGAATCGGATAATTTGAATTCGTTATTTTTTGGCAAACCGGTTGAAATGCTTGTGCGAGTAATAGCATTTTTGAAAAGCCTCGGCTTTTGAGATGATTCAGATAATAGCAGCTTGAACAGGAACGATTTTCAGATGGTCCAAATCATTGATTTGTCTTCGGATCTCACATCGGATATCCGAATCGGATTGAACCTCAGATTTCTTAGTAAAATCAGTTATCTGAATTCCCCGAAAATCCGATGTGTGGAAATACACTCCTACCTGAAACACCCAAAGATCCGGGCTTTTCAGAAACCTTATTGTTTGCGCAGGCCCTTTAACCAGAGTTTGAACAAATGACCGATTCGAATTATCCGAGTGGGGTGTCGGATCCAACGTCTACTGCTCAGAAAGGATAAAGTAGTCAATCGACGAGGTGTACCGAAAATTGCGTGAGCAGCAGCCGGCACTGGTCAGCAGAAGAGGCCCCATTTTTCTGCACGATGACGCCCGCCCACACGTTCCGCAAATTACCATACGAAAATGAAACGAACTTGGAGCTGAAGTTCTGCCTCATCCGCCATACTCACCAGACCTTGCACGAACCGGCTACCACCGTTTTAAGCAGCCCTTTCAGAACTTCGCTGGTGGAACATTCGCAAATCAGGACCACGTAAAAACAGGCTTTTTTCGGCTGAATCCGGTGAGTTTGAATAAAATTATGATCGTTTGATGTGGGCCCGTCAAAACCGCCAGAACTTTCATGTCAACCTATAAAGTTGTAGGCTTTGATAGAAAAAACGGACAGTTTACAATCGTTTCCCACTGATGACGGTCTGCGTATGCATTTGCAGGTGTCTCATCTCTAGGATGGCGAGATTCACTATCTTCTCTATCATCTTCTAATCTGATTTGTACGTGATTAATGAATGGTCATGGTTGTAATCACCTGTGTCATTCTTCGTCCCGTAGATCATCGTGTTGTTCCAGCGGACACCGTCAACGTCTCCATTCGTCTCTGTCGCGTGCCAGAGTGCTCCAATGAATTTTGGACGAACATGAAAACATCTTATCAAGGTTTTCACATAGAAAACCGACCAAAGCGCATGACATCCCTGCGAATCCAGTCGGTGACGAGTCTGGTCCAGCGAGTGTTCTGCGAAACGCATAACGTGGCCAGCCCAACTAATTTTCGACGTTTTGGCCAAAGCGACCGTGTTTCTGACCCTCGAATGCCGACGAAGTCGTTCGAGAAGAGAAGTTGTGGTGGCAATTCTGCTCCGAATACTGATGAGAATTCGGCTGGCACCGACGTAGGGGAAAGAGGTACCTATCTGGTCGTCATGAAACTGCTTCAAGGGATTAATCGGTCTTAGTAGGGAAGCCGTGCGATTGTCGAGTGGCCGGCCGAAACAAATGCGGTCGACGGCAGCCGCCGGTGGTCGGCCAAGCCCTCGAGGGGGGTTACCCGACGGAGCTGCTGCTCCCGCTCCATCGCGCTGCAGACGAAGCTGTAGGTGGTTGCCGGGGTCCTCGCGACTGGCTCGTCGGCCGGCCGGCCGACTTCTCCTCCGTCCGATAAGGTCCGCCCTCGCTCCCCAGAGGAGGTGGTTCATAACTTCGCCCCGGCGCTTCCGACCCAGCCGTCCCAACTCCGATATTGTTTTCGAATCACTGCTCCTGCAGCCACTGCCGTGTGACACCACATCTATCCCGTGCCGCCTCGAAAATGACTTTGGCTTCACTTATCCAGCGCACGGATTCACTGTTATTTGCCTGAAAGTGCCTTTTCCCACAATATCTCCTTGGTCGGCTGGAGGCGTTTATTCAATGCACCAGAAAAAAGCCTTCATATGGCCCCGAAGGGATTTGCCTCTACTCCTTCATTTATGGCTGTTTCAAACCAAGATACACAAAGCACTGCTTCCGAGCCTATTCTGGAACAAAGGAAAACAAATGAAAAAGAATCATACAACCTGATTCTCGCCGAGAGCCTTTCCTGTACCTTTTTTCGTTATGCGGAGCTACAGGATGGTCCATAAGCACTGCAATAAAGACTCAGTCGTATAAAAACAGTAAGAATGGCTCGAGCTTAGTACAGTTTAAAACACTTTTTGATAGCGCCGAACGCGTGTAGCACAGTCGGAGGTGGTGCCAGCTGTTGCGTGCACCCGACACCGGTCCCGGTTCGGATTCCTCCCCCCCCCCGGGCCAATCAAGTCTTCCATCCCGCCGGGATCAGTGAATTGGTATCAGACTCGTCTGGGAAGGATGGATAAAGCGCTGTCTTGTTCATCAGCTGGCCACCGCAAGTCATTGTATGGCCAAATACGTATTCAAATCAATTCCACGACATTCCGCAGAAGTAGAGTGCGTGGCGCGTCTCAAAAAGGATTGCGCAACGCTGTCCTTTTCTATCCTTTATTTGATAACACCATGTAGATTACGGTCGAGCACTATTATTCATCAGGCTCCACTCCTGGGGCCAGATTCATCAACGACTTACAGAGATTTAACGGAGAAATTACAACCGAATTCCTGATAACGCCAACATTTTACCATATCGCCTGTTGATAAGCCGCGTTAATTCGCATTTTTTTATTCAGGAATTTCGGCTGTAACTTGTCCGTTAAATCCCTTCAATTCGTTGATGAATCCGGCCCCAGGTGTGATAAGAACCTTCAGATCGAGTGGATAGCTCTGCGGGCCGCGTCGCAGCACCTTTTACGAAGTTTTATTCCTCCTTTGTTCCAAAGGCGATGTTGGGTCCTACTTTTTCCACGCTGAGTAGGGTAGGATTCCATAACGGGGTTAACAAATAAAGATAAAAAATCCAAATATGAAGAAATAGCTTACTATTTCTTAGCTCACATATTTAAGACGTTAACCACTAGAAATAAGAATGTACTGTTAACGGCGTACCAAACATATATCAGACCAATTCTGGAGTGCGGCAGCACGGTTTCCTCGCCACGCAAAACAATGCATGTAGCCCTCCTTGAAAAAGTTTAAAACAACTTTACGAGAAAAACATTGATTAGATTAGGTGGGTTCTTGTATTCGCGTATACCTCGTGCGAAGATCCGCAATGCGTATCTTTGTCTACCTTCTCTAGAAAGTAGGCGAGGGGTTGCTACATAGTGTAAAAACTGCTTCACCAATTAGTCTCCATTGACTCTTCCCAATTTTGTGAACTGTTGCCCTCTCGAACCAGAGGTGGTGGAACTAAACTCTCATTTTCCAGACCTAGAACATCAAGACGTAACACGGAATTCATTCGCTATCAGGACAGGATTAGCCTATTTAAAAGTTTCTAAGACTACTGCTCCTCCATGCTCTTTTCCCTCATTCAAAAGGTTTGCCCGTACAAACACTACATAACCTAGATTTCACTTTACTCGAAGGCATTACGTAATACCTATTTGGTACTTCTTGCTTAACATACGTTGTACGTTGTTAGTTGTTCGGCACTATTTGAATTTTTTTCTTGCGTCGGTTTTATAAAGGATAAGGATAAAGGATAAAGGACGGCGTTACTCAATCCCTTCTGGGATGCGCCAGCGCATTCTACTTCTACGGGTGTCGTGCAGGCGACATGAATGCGTATTTGGCCATACAATGACTTGCGATGGCCAGCCGATGAACAAGTCAGCGCATTATCCTTCCCAGACGAGTCTGGTACCAATTCACCGACCCCGGAGGGATGGAAGGCTTGGTTGGTCTGGGCGGAAAATCCGAACCAGGAACCTGGTATCGGGTGCACGCAATAGTCGCGCCTCCTCCGACTGCGCCACACGCGCGTCGGTTTTATACGACGTAATAAATATCACATCATATGAACGAGGTTGGGCGGGTGGATGAGCAACCGCTATCAAGTCCTTCAGGTCCTTTTTTTGCTGTTAGAATCGCATCTCTTCTGAAGGTGCGTCTTGTTCTTAAACAGCGTGGTTGTGTTTAGACACTATAGTGCTATTGTATCCATTGGTCAAGGCTTAAACATACATATTTTCACTCTTTTTACACGAAATGTATTGTATTTGATTAGCGCTCTTTCTTTCTTTCTTTCTCTCTCTCTCTCTCTCTCTCTCTCTCTCTCTTCTGGCTGACTACCATTTACCGTCACGCTTTCCGCATTTTACAGCAATAGACTTGGGTTGATCAGGACAGAAAGAATTAAAAACGTGTTCGGGATGCGCCCATCATTTCACTATATTAGGTCGGGCCAAAAGTTTCCGCAGCTTTAGTGCTTGTCACTGCGATGCTCCTAGCCCCGATCTAAGCTTTATACTCCACGGCCTGGTAAGAGGTTTTGGTACCTTTATGATATTTACGTATATGATGCACGTTAGTGTGCAGTGTTAAAAGCACATAAAACCTAGAGTTTTGAAGATCAGTCTAGACCAGTATTTTTTGTGATAGTGGAAAGGCCCGATTTTCCTGGCGCTTCACAGCCTAAATCGCGGTGATGCTGTTACAGTACCGCGCATCTGCTTTAGTCAATTGCCGAAAAGAACCCTTTGGAGCGTTCCAAAGCGTCTTTTTAAATTAATTTTTTAAAACCAAGACCTTGCGAAAAGAATTGTATATTTGAGCTCAGCAGCTTGACCTCAAATATACAATTCGTATAAATCTCAGTAGAGTTGAACAATGCATATAGGCCGGACAGAATCAATCGCGTGGGCGCGACAAGCTGTACAGCGAGCGAACGACAGCTTGTAGATTTTGGAGGTTTTATCGGAAATTTCTATCCGTCCTACTCAGTTTTACTCCAAGACTGTCCAGCTTGACTTTCGTGTGCGCCGTGAACAATGCATATGGAATCGAACCTATCAATCGAGTGGACACGACCGCCCGCAAATTGCACGAGCGGGGGTTCGGAGCAAGAAAACTCTGTCAAGGTCGAATCTTTCCGGCTGCAACTCGAGGGTTTTGTAGGAAGCACAACGTTCTTAAAGCACCCTAATGCACTACGGTGTAGCTCGTAAAGAGACTCGGTGCGAAGATGCAGGTGAGCCTTGTGCGATCCTATTTTTTTCTGATTTCGGTCGACCGCTACGGGAAAACGCGGCGAGCTAGCGGCCTACGAATGCATAGGCAAGCAAATCAGTTGTATGGAACTGAGTCAAAACTAAGGCCGTTCGTGAAGAAGGACTTTCCTAAAAGCACAAAGTGTTTGTTCTTGCTTTGGGACACCTTGAACTGAAGAAGGAGATCATATAACGAAGAAATGCTTTGCTCGGAGAAGACAATCGAGGAGTAGCGGGAAGCAAAGTCCAAATATCTTTTAGTGAATAATCTGCAAGTTCACCATTTTGGGCATCTAAAGAGCCTGGAAATCTGGAGAGTATGTAAGTTCTTTCCAATTCTTCTCCTACAGGGTTGGCATAGAATTCTTGATTTCGGCCGACGTCTTGACGAACTAGTCCTTCCCAAGGTCTGAAAGAACTTCGGAATGCTTGGAGATTATCTATGAAAAAGTGCTTGGACTTAGCATCCGGCTACTTCTATGGGCGATCCACGGGTCAGTGTTTAGTGCCTGTTCTAGGAATTCGTTTCATGGGCAAAATTGAACGACCGGTGGGTGATAGAACGTCTACCAATAATGTACTGTCGATGCGTAGGCGATTGTTTTGTCGTAACAACAGCTCAATCCGAGATCGATGAGCTGTTTAACATTCTCATCACACAGTCACAGTGCATAAAGTTCACGCGAAAACTTTCCGTTTTTCCTAGGTGCGATTTTAAACTATACCATACTAGCAATAAACCATTGCTTCCCAACATTTTTATAAACCATTTTTGTTATTGGCCGTAATCGGCCTCCTGGAATCTACAGCTTAAACTAAAACTAATATAGTGACAAAGAACTTGCAAAAAAAGAACATATTTCAGATGATGTATTTAGATGTATTAACCCTCCTGCCAAGCAACGACCATTTAGCACATAGTGATAGAGACGAATGATACAGTGGTCATGCCTTAAAAGAAACGACAACTGGGCTCCACACCACAACTGCCTCACTAGTAATTATCTCACTTGTAGATCAAATGGAGATAAATGTGGATACCAGGAAGAGTGTTCCTTGCTTCTCCAGTAAATAAAGAAACCATAGGTTGCCGTTGCCTCACACCATTTGTGGCGTATTCCCAGATCATAGAGTACAGATTAAGTGAAGTTCATTCTTTTTCCTATGCAAGGAGACGTTTCAGTAGAATGCTTTTTGATACCTGAAGCTGCGGAATTAATTATGAAAAAAATATTTAGACTTTGCCTCTAGTTCTCTGTCCTATCATCTCTATTCCGTTCAAGGCTTTCAAACGTTTTAAGACTTCGCGTCTTTCACCTTGAGATCATGCAGTATTGGTATTTGTATTGTGCATCTCGCTAGCTATCTTTTTCTGCCTTTTTTTGGTGTGAATTCGTTTTCTGTTATTGCATTCTTTTGTATATGACGTTTGCCTTGAGCAGTCTCGAGCTTTACGAACAGTCTCGAGCTTCACTTTCTAACATCTCACAGTTCCTAGTGCAATATCAGCAGAACACCAGGAGGACGATCACTACTGCATTGCTAATTTTTTTAAGATAAATATGTCGGCTTAATTTTGCCTCAATATGTTGCCGAGATTCAGACTATAAAACTCTGTGACATGAATATCAGACGCTTCGCCGCTTTCAGAAAGCAGATTATAAAAAGGATAAAGGGTGGAGATCTGCGTTACTTGATCCATCTTGGGAGTGCGCCACGCATTCTGCTTCCAATGGGTGTCGTGGAAGCAGTTTGAATGCGTATCTGGCCATTCAATAACTTGCGATGACTAGCCGGTGAAAATGTCAGTGCTTTATACTTCCCAGACAAGTCTGGTATCAATTCATCTGGTATCAGTCTGGTATTCTCGGAGGGATGCAAGACTTGTAGCCTAGGCAGAAAATCCGAACCAGGAAACTGGTAACAGGTGCACTCGACAACGGGCACCTCCTTCAACTTCGCTAAACGCACCGAAAAAGTGAGTTAAACTCCATAATTATTGAATGACTTCTTATATAATTTTTTGTTCCTTTTTGCTACGTCTTTTTTCTAGACCTACCTGTATCAGACTCCTTTATAATGCCGTCGAGTATAAAAAAACAAAAAGAAAAATAAAGAAAATAGAAGAAGGGGGAAAAGGAAAAGCTAAACAAGCCTCTGAACATCCATAGCAAAATGGCGGAAGCGTTTGGTGTCCAAATATTTTTTTGAAGTCTTCTTCATAGTGCCTGTTCCATAACGGAAACCAGACTTCAGTTGTAGAGGAACTCTACATCTTCAGTGATAGAATAGTTTTACTATGTAGCTGATCTGCTCAATGTTTACTTGTTCATATAGTATGAAAGTCGCAGATTGTTTTCTTTTCTTTATTAGTTATGTGGAATATGCTATGAGAAAGTGATAACGCTCCATATTAAAGCGGAACGCTAAGCTATGTCAAATGCTGTTCATATCCTCGCCCAGATAAATCTCGCAGTAGTTCGTCTTCGTCCTCAGTACATGGTGCCTCTGCCAGGAATCGAACCTGGGCCGCCCGTGTGGCAGGCGAGCATTCTACCACCGAACCACGAGACGACATTTCCTTTTCTTGTTCCATTTTATCTTTATCCTCCCTTAATTATCGATGAATTCAGTAAATATGAAGAGTTCCATTTTAGTCTTTTAGAGCTTATTTTCATGGCTTAACTTGAAACTGAAAATGTTCGTATAAGGCAAAAGACCGATACCGACAACATTTCATGCATGTTTGGCTTTACTTTTTCTAAAGCTTCTCCAGCTAAAGGGTGCTTGAAAAGTGATCACTTTGCTCACTGTAAATGTACTGGAGAAATTAAAGACTCATATGAAAGCTTAAGAAAATAGAAAATTTCTGACATATGAGTGATATGGAATGCTCCGTGCACTCATCTGAAGTTTTGCATTTTACATTCGATTAATTGCGTTTCGCTTGAATACATGTTATAATTTCCTCATGAAGGCACCGCTGCAATTGATTTGTGTTTCTTTTAAGGTTAAATAATTACAGACACACTACGGCTTGCAGAGAATGGAGGGTATCCTAAAATGCAAGTACTGTTTGAATGGTCCTAACATTGCTGCTAGTGAAGCATTTGAAGATGTTTGAGGCTCATATAAAAGTACAGGGTGACGAGATGTCTAGCGTGTAAACGGTCGCGTCGTGTCCTCGTCCGAAACCTTGCATTTCGGTCTCGATTGATTGCGCATGAGCTGAACGCTTGTTACAATCTTGTTACTACCTAGCCAGATTAACCTGTACTGTGCTTTTTTAACGTATAAAACTTGGCAATCACGTGACATGCGAGTTTGCACACTTTAAATTTGGGCAGGAGCCCCATTTTCCAGGATGGATTCGGATTCTGTGAACTGATGAAGTAATATTCAAATTGAATGGAGAGGGTTAATCGGCATAACTGCAGCTATTGGGCGACGGAAAACGTTAAAAGAAAAACAGCACAGGTTGATCTGGCCGGGTGGTAACAAGGCTGTAGCAAGCATTCAGTCCATCCACAATCAGTGGAGTCTGAAATGAAGGTTTCAGACGGAGGCGTGGCGCAATCTTGACTATTTGCAGGGCACAGAAATTTTGCTACCATTTGCTTTCATGTGTGTCTCAAACTTCTTGAAAAGCTACACTAGCAGCAACACCAGAACCTTTCAAACAGTACCGACATTTTTTAGGATACCCTGCATTTTTCGCAAGAAGTAGTGTATTTTTAAATTTGAAACCTTAAAAGGAGCACAAACCAATCAAAACGGCAGAAATTCTGTGGAAAAATTATAACAAGTATCCAAGCGAAACACAATCAATCGAGTATAAAATGCAAAATTTCAGACGAGTGCATGGCGCATGCTATAACACTCATAAGTTGGAAAATTTCTATTTTCTTAAGCTTTTGTGTGAGCCCTTAACTTCTTCATTACATTCGCTTCAAAATTTCACCTTCCAAACAGTGTGTACATTTTTTGAGGCATTCTGTGTGGCCTGCTTTGTCTGCTCACTTTTCTGCATCTGGAAGTTCTTCATCATTTCTTCATCATAACTTCCCTCGGAATAGGCACCATGCCTAAATTGCAGAATTAGGAAAGTCGAAATGCCAACGGATGTCGATGCTTCCTGTAGAATCGGGAATTCGATAGGCGTGGCTTAACTTTGTCTGAGCGCTTTTGCTGCAGTAAAATTGGAGAAATTCAATTTTTCCTACCCTGGAAAACGACTGGAGTCGATCATCGCCTGGAGCAAAAAATGATTTGCCATCTTCTTTTCAGGCGGCTATCAGTGCAAGGGTGCCTCCTTCTGGGATTGCCTTGTTAGCGAAGGAGGCTCGTGTTCCGCTCCTCAGGTCTTGGTGTATGCCTTGCTGCCTGCTTGCGCTGACCGCCGTTGAATTATCGCCTTCTCATCCGTCATCTTCCGCTTCTCGAGCCGTTCTTTGTGCGGCCAGATTGGCACCTTGGGCTGCGGCCGGTGAGTCCAAGTCGGCGGTCGGCCGGGCCGATTGGCGGGGCGACCTCGTCTGGGCCGTTGTAGCCATCCGTCTTCCTCTTAGCATTTTCGATTCACCGAGCTCTTCCCGCCCTTTTATGTCGAAAAATCCCCAGGCAACATCATGCCCGAGCGGCGAAATGTTTCGATCCGGGGATTTAGTGGAGCGAGTGCTTAAGCTGGCCACCCCATTATTAGTTCGAACCAAAAGCTTCCACCATTTCAGTGTTTTGAGTGTTTTGAGATTTTCTCCCTGTTTAGAAAATCTATTAACAAAATCTAACAAGAGTTCTATTAACACTAGACGGTGAAGAGCGTTTAAATTTCAATGAATACAACATATAAAACGTCTTCAAAAAGTTAATATTTACTTATATATTTATTTAATTCGAAAAGAACGTGTCACACCCAATAGAATGTGGACTAGACAAAGTTCAATCAAGCTGCAAGAATAAAAAACCAAGAAGGAAAAAGAAACAACACCAGACAGTGGCTAATTAGTAGGCAGCGGCGACAGCCATTGTTAACTACCCTGGACAAGAAGACACCTCTGGTTTTCGTCGACCGTTCAGTGAAAATCAACGCTGAAATCTGCCAAGAAAAGATCCTGCGCGATGTTCTTCTCCCCTGGGTTGCTGAAAATGTTGTCAGTGGTCAATGCGTGCTCCAACAGAACTGGGCACCTGCTTATTCTGCGAGATCCACACTGGCATTCTGCCAGAGTCACTTCCCTGGCTACTGGACGAAGGACTTCTGGCCACCTAACTCGCCTGATCTGAATCCGATGGATTTCGCTGTGTGGAGCTACTTGCAGCAGAAGGTCTCCTCGAAGAGTCACGAAAGCTTGAACGCTCTCAAAGCTTCACTTCAGAAAGCGTGGGACGATACGTCACCTTGCTGCGGCCCACAGTGATGTCGGTGGAGAAGAGACTGAAGGCCTATATTGCTGCAAAAGGAGCTCATTTCGAACATCTTCTCGAGTGAATGATTGTTAGGCATTGCTCTATATACATAGAAGTTGTATCAGATTGTATAACGGTTGTTTATTGTTGAAGTTATTAGTAATAAACTACGCACAAATAATTAGGAGACCCCGTATTCTTGGCGAGGTAGCGTAGTTGGAAGAGGCGACTATTCATTCTGTAGACCAAGCACAAACTCAAATTGCCTCCACGAGATCTACGATCCCAAGTAGTGATCGCTGTCGCGCTTATCCGATTCCACGTTCTTGGTTTGGGTTTCCCGCCTTGGCCAACCAAGCGAGTCAGCCCTCTAGGATTGCTAAATTTGTACCATATCTAAGTTAAAGGAAAGTTTGTGAACTTACCCTAACGATTCTCAACAGGACCTATTTTTATGGCATCTAATAAGGAGCACCAGGGTGAAGTTTGACTTTGCAGAGGGCTACTGGGTGGCAAAAAAAGGCAAAAATCGTCTCCAGGTAAGCCAATCTAGACTTGCAGCGAACTCGATAGAAATTAATAGCACTGAGTTGACCAGCGTGCTAAAGAAATTCTGGCACCCATTTGGGTTAAAATTGAAAAGCTTTCACGAATTCGACTTAAAGTGAGCAAGGCAAAACGACCAGCACTAGTTGCGCAAGGAAGGCTACGTACCCCCGACCTATAAGCTACCAGGCGGCAAATTTTTGTTGCCTTATTTTTTAATACTTATTCCGGTATGCTCTCTTATTAGATAGTTTGCTGTTTGCATTGATTTTCATGTATAAAATAAATAAATAAATAAATAAATAAACAAATAAACAAAGGTATTTTGAGAACCAATGGGGGTGAGCTCACCGACGTCCTAAATTTGCCTTTGGCGAACACTGGTGGACTTCGAATAAATAAATAAAGGTATTTTAGAGAAGCAAATTAATTTTAGTTCACAGATGCTGACAAATTAATCTTAGTTCGTAGATGTAGCAGGCGTTTGGAAATCTTACTACCCCCAGTTCCGGTTCTATTACCATTACTAATGGCCATGAAACTTTCGAAAACCTATGAGTATGTATGTACAGCACAGGCGGAGGTAACGCCGACTATCGGATTGATGTTAGCTTGGTTTATTTATTTATTTATTTATTTCAGGGCATAGAACATAGTCTAGCGTAAGCTAACATAGCAATACAAAAGAGAACAAACGAGCAAACTCCTGTCTAAAAATAGGAATAGTAATGACAATTACGCAACCGTCAACAGAGAAATCACTAGATCATAATCTTGGAGTTCAACCAGCAATAGGACGTTTACAGACTTGCACAAACAGCTTCTCCAGGTCAGCATACTTCCCAATCAACAAATTGAATTCCTTAAGGATCCTGTAGGTCAGAAAGCCAGATCTTATTCGTGACTTAGCAATCGGAACTCGAAGCTTATGCTTTCCTCTAACGGTCCTTGTTAGCACATCTCCAAAAAAGATAACTGGGTCGATGGACACCTTACCAGAAAGTATTTTATACATCAGCACCAGATCTGAGATTTTCCTCCCATTTTCCACTGAAGGAAGATGAAAACGAACAGAGCGTTCCTGACCACGCGGTATCAGATTATAATCCATCGAGAAACACCTCATCATAAGCTTTCTAGTAAAATTGTTTCGTACGCTCGGGTCCTACCCGGACCAACCAAGCCTTCCATCCCTCTAGATGTAGATAATTAATAGTAGACTTGTCTGGGAAGGATAAAACACTGATTTATTCATTTGCTGGCTGTAAGCAAATAGTTGTTTAGGCGTAATGCGAACCCAAATTGCCTCCGACTATCACTTTCATATTTCTAATTTTGATTTAGGCTCTGTTCAGGGGCATTTTGATGAGAGAAGAACTCCAAGACACTCCGTAGAGCGACGGATGTAGGTCTAATTGCTGAGTTCTTCAGAATCTTTGGAAATTTAGAAAAATGATCGGCGCTGGTTCAGGGATGATATTACATATACTGGAATTATGTTCCAAGTTATGCTGCAATCAGTGCATATAACGGGATTTTAGTGCCTGTTCGCGTTATGCCTCAGAGCATTTGGTGCATCTGATGCGCCGCTATCGTTAACGCTCCATCCGAGTTCCGATTCAATTTGTTTAGCTGCGCCAGTACGTTTCTCGTTCGCAGATAAACCTGCACACTCTACCTCTTCCTGCCAGAGTCATTATGGGTCGAGAATAGGGCCAGAAGCAAAAGCCTCAATAAGAGATCGCAATGACGTTGGCCATGAAAAGCGCTGTCCATGTAATTAGCCTCCTTCGCAACATTCGCCCTCACTTCTCCTCTAGAAACTAAGCAGGAGATTCACTGACAGAAAGAATGAAGACTCGGTGTTAAGGCAGTATTTGGGACGCACTTTCGCCTTTTTCGTCTATGTCAGGAAATACGCAATACATCGGGGGATCCTATTTAATTCTCAGCTTCTCCTAAAAGCTGTATCTCACAGACACTGCTGATGTGCTTCATTTCGGGTTTAAAGGTGTAGTTTTCTTCTTCTCTGGCCTATGGCCTACTGTGACTTGTAACTGGGCTGCAAGTCACAATCACAGTCACAGTGCACAGCGACAGTGAGAGTGACAAAGTCCTTCAGACTGAAAAAGACTGGCATTTCACTGTCTGAACAAGCCGTCTGAACAGTTCTTGGGCACTTGATACCTACGTAATGTATTACATTAGGTTGTAAGGAAAGTATCTTGCCACTTTTTTCAATTTTTTTCAAATTTATTTTTCTCGTTTTCTCTGCAGAAATTAAAGAAAATGTGCATCATTTTTATCTGCAATATATTGTCGTTCGCTAGGTAATTTTCCGTTTCCACAGAATTCCTTGGGGTTTTTGACGAAAAAAATCTCAGCGAGGCGCTTTTCAAGTTGCCCCTGTCGTGAAATTGTTTCTCCCGCAAATGGTTCGAGAACGAAAGAAACAAACTCCGTTGAAGCAAAGTCCGATGAATTCAGTGAGTGGGCCAGAACATGCCATTTGAAGCACTAAAGTTTTTTTCTGAGTCTCCCTTGAACGTTTAGACGCGCATTGCCGTGAAGGAAGAAGATCTTGCTTTGTTTCCCACGAAGAGCTGCTTCCGCGCTCCAACTGCCTGCAGTAGACATCGCTGGTGACAGTAGTGTTTGCAGGTAGTTGCTCCCAGTGAGTGACTCCACCAGACACTGAGCATTACCTTTCTTGGGTGAAGTTCCTGCCTTGACGAGGGAACTCCTGCTTCGCCACTGACCTTTCGCGTGTGGTTAGCGTTTACTACTCGCTTTTCACAGTCGGTAACCAGGCTCTCGAGCCAAGAAAAATTCCGCCGTAAAGTCAAGAAGTTCAAGCACTCATCCTGGCACACCTGCAGCTTTTGGTTTAAGTTCATGCTGTGTCCATGCATCATATATACATGTCTTCCCAAGGCCACGCAGGTGTTGAGCTGTGGTGGTGTGTCTACACTCGAGTTCCTCTGTCCGGGTGCAGCGCCGGGATCCTCCTGAACCAGCTCCAGAAGGCGGTCCTAATTCACTGCGAACTGCCGTTCCGGACCGTGGTTGGTCCTCCAAGCAAAAGTCTTCGTTTCCGAACTTCCGTGCCCATACTTTTGCCGTGTCGTAGGAACGAGTGAGGACCCATCGTTCCACATATGTTACCCGCCGCGACTTTTAAACTGCTTTGTCTTCTGAACTCGTAAAACAGAACAGTCGACCCTGCAGACGAACCTGCATGCTGTCGAGAACGATTTTCTCTGCCACCAACGAAATATGTGGTAAATTTAAACCCTGCTTTATCTAAACTCACTCTACCAATTTTTGCGTGCCACAGGTGGTTTGTCCTAGTTGCCGGTCCCATGGGGCGGCCAGCGTACCCATGTGCCGAAGTTCCGGCAACTACCTCAAGGGCGTCATAGCTAGCTGACAAATTTTGTTGGCACGCAGTGACGCAGTGATATGTACCTACTTTCCTGATTATCAAAGCTTGTCCTAAAATTACATGCCGCCAGGGACCTACATGGGTAAGTCTCTAACGCATTTTTGTGGATACTGAATAGGGGCCACTGCCAATTTTTGTTAATACTTTGTTGACGTTTTTTAAAGTACTAGCTTTTTTCTTTATTTTTGTTTTCTGCACGTGGTTGTTTGCCTTTCTTTTTTTCCGAATATGGAGCACGTCTTCTTGACGTATAAAATAAATAAATAAATAAGTAAATTTAGGTCACAGGTCTGCCTATATAAGCGTTATTGGGGGCTTACAACCTAATATTATAACTGAACAGAAGCTGAGCTTTGCCCAGACTTTGCCCCGTATGGAAAGTGCACTATTGTCTGCAGTGTGAAGACATGTAGATATGTGCCCTTTCCTTTTCGCTGCCGTTTCGTTTTCCAAGAATGCTGCATTCCGTCTTCAGCAATTGAAATTCGAGAAACGACACATCTCAATTCTTCTTCAACGATGTTTTGTGGTGTGGATGTTGCGTTCAGTCAACAAGCACAGGTATTGTTATGACGTAAAGCATCCTGCCCAGTAACCAGACGGTTTTGGTTCGAGCCGCATCTCGCACTAGAGTTCTGCTTGTAAAGAACATACATATAACAGCTTGCAACCTATCGGCCGCTTGAGGCTTAAAGAAAGTAACTCCATACGGCAGCAGCTTATTCTGCAGGTGCGCTCTCCATTTCTCTCGTATCGGGAAGAAACCGTTCAAAAAAATCCAAACAACTTGCCTTCTTCGTCGTAGTTTAGTCGAGATCATTCCTAGCGGTCGACGAGGCTATTTCATCGCACGTTTTTCATGGGCATCGCACTAGTCTCGGCCGAGCTTTGAAGAGGCCATCAAACTCGAGAAGCAGGAGTGCGAGCGCCGGACATAGCCGGCCTGACATTCCGCTAGTTGTCGATTCCATATCTCCCGTCGGCACTAAAGCGCTTCTAAAGATCTGATGAGGTTCAGCTTCAATTGACTGGCACAAACTCTTCGTCATGAAGTCGAAGAACTTTTGCTGAGGAATGTCTCCATCATTTGCAAAGGCATAGGCGCCCAAATGAGTTAGCTCCGTTATTTCTTACATCAAAAAGTGTATTCATGTCAGAGTCTTAGCAAATTCTTAAAAAGGCTTAGTTTCTGAAAGTTTTCCTCTCCTTGCTTATCTTCTGTCATATTAGCTGCCACCTCCTCGTTTTTACCTTAGCTTGAAGCTCTTTTTTATCTGATAGGCCTAGCTTCGCCCTTCCCTGTATGAAAAACGATCAAAGTTCGATGTCAACCATTTTTTTTTCAGAGTGGGCCACCCACTCTAGTTCTGTGCAAGACTGTAGAGGCAATTTGTGCTTGGCGAGTAGAATAACTTGTGCAAGATAACGATGGAAAACTCAGAGATCTTTCTCAAAGATGTCGTTCCCATACCCAACTCAGCTGTCGGAATTATTGAATGACTCGGTCAGATGTGTTGCTATTGCAGGGCCCGGATTCATCAAACAATGGGTATAGGTAGAGATACCGCAAGGGAATTGTACCCACTACCAGCAGTGGGTAGTGAGGACGACTCGTATTCATGAAAGGAATCAAGGGTAAGGTACAACTAGGCCTCTCGCGAGAACAGCTGATCTCACTGGAGCGCCATTTTGTCAATGGGCGCGAACGAGTCGCGGGTATACGAATGTACCCACTACGATCGGAGGGTTTTTTCTACCCTATGATATACCCACGATTTGGTGGGTAAGGCTTATCATGAATCGTGGGAATGCCCACATCGTGGGTATCTCCACCTCCTGTACCCAGCATATCCGTGGGTATGCGCGTTGATGAATCCGGGCCCAGATGACATAAAAATCTACAGGCAGTGAACCCATGCGGCCGAGCGTGTTGAACTGTAAAATGTTGTTAATCTTGTTACTGGGTCACGCAATTCGGATCTTCCCTCTGTGCCGAAAGGACTAAACTGCTTCACCTTGGTACTAATAATCCCATGTACACATATAGCGTTGGTCATGCACCGATTGGGAGCGTTGATGAGATAAGAGATTTAGGTTTTTCGGTTACTAAAGACCACAGCTTCGACAGTCATTGTGAACAGGTTGCAGCAAAAGCACAAGCAGTTATGCACAAAAATTTTCGTGCTTTAATTACAAGAGCAGTGATGTGCTTCTTCAGCCCTACAAATCAAACGTCAGACCATTACTTGAATACAGAACGGCTATTTTCAACCCATACAAATGTAAAGTAATTCAAAAACTTGAAAGAGTTCACAACGGTTTCACCAGTAAACTTATGATCAGGGCAGTGGGTTTTCTTTATGATTGCATCCCACCCGCCAACGAGAGGAATCTAAACTTTGGTCTCCGCTCCTTGGCTTGGAGAAGAAAAAAGTTCGACCTTCTTCTGCTACACAACATAATTCATGGCCGGACATGCTTTCGCATAAATCAGTTTTATACTACGAGGTCGTCTATGTTTAACTACATAGAGGAGAATCAGTTTTATACTACGAGGTCGTCTATGTTTAACTACATAGAGGAGATGTCGTCTATATTTAACTACATAGAGGAGGTGCATTGAAAGTTGTCGTGCCTAGGGCTAAGAAAAATTGCAGGGTGCACTTCTTTACCAACAGGACACTTCCATCGTACCTTAGTCTTAGCAGAAAAGGAGCAATTCCAGTGAGTAAGAAAGTAGTAGGAAAAATTCCGAAACCACGGCGACATTCTCGTTTTCCTGTTCTCCTTCACTTCACCTTCCTTCATGTTTCTTTCCACTTTGTTGTTTTACTTTTTCTACTACGTTTTATCCTTCATTGTAATTGTAATGTTAGTGTTCGTTTTATGTTCGTGGAGCTGCACAGTCCGCAGTTTTATTCTCATTCTATTCTTGAGTTGTAAGTTGTTCCACATGGTGTATCCATGTAATAAACAAACAAAGAGACTCGGTGTGGGTGCGGATCGAACCTTAAATCGATTTATAGTGAGAGGGAATACAGCTCGTACTACCTAATCGCCATAGCTGACGTTGAGACCACACATGATGGAATGTAGTCAATTTCTAATTTCTGTCTCTGTCATTAGGAAAATTACAAAGTAGGACCAAGCGCAGTCGGAAGAGGTGCCGGTTGTCGCGTGAACCTGATACGAAGTTCTTGGTTCGGATTTTCCGCCCGGCCCAACCAGGGCTTCTATCCATCCTTGGTCGGTGGGTTGGCACTCGACTTGTCTAGGAAGGCTAATGAGCTAACTTGTTTACCGGATGGCCACCGCAAGCCATTGTATGGTGAAATACGCATTCAAATCGCCTCCAAGACATACCGCAGAAGTAGAATGCGTGGCACATTCCAAAAGGGATTAAGTAACGCAGTACTCTATCCTTATCCTTATCCTAACACTAAAGTGTACAAGTAAGCCGTACAGTAAAACCCTGTTCTTAAGTTTGCTGTACTGCATCTTGAGAAAAGCGGTTTATCGGGAGATTAGGAGGTCAGATGTATTCCTTTAAATAGGGCTGATATGAAGCACACGCTGTCGCGCACACCACAGATCGATTCAAGGTTGAGATGTATCTTAGGGAAAGTCAACCTCAGATCGCTCCAGGATCGATGGATTTGTTCTGAACTTTTTTTGAGAGGTATAGCCACTGGCACTCTCATTAAATTTTCTGCATAAACTCATTGTACAGGCTAAGTATGCAATAGAATTATCTGCACGATATCTTGTAGAAGTTGCATGCATGGCGCATCTTAAAAAAGAAGATAGATTAAAATCTATCTTTGTCCATTATGCCTTGCGGCCGTTGGCGATGGCTCAGCGCCGGTGATGTAATGGCGTAGAGCATTCCCGATCGGCCAACAGGAGGTGAGGGTTCGAGTCCCGCCTGGCGCTAGAGTTTTGATCGCAACAAAACATCGTTATGAGAGCGGCGGCATGAATGGTATAAGTCGTCCATTTCGTCTTCGGTATGCGCCGCACATTCTACATCTGTGTCAAAGCACTGCAGCGGTTCCATGGCGTGTTGTGTCTGCACAACAAGAAAATTCACGATCTCACGCGCATTGAGCACTAATTCTGTATGCCCAAAAGAATTGAAGACTTGACCGCTACGGAAAGCGTGAGTTAAGCTTCTTAGCGGCTGCGTTACTCGTGCCCAGTTAGTGTACTCTACGCTATATGCACACTTCCTGGATTTTTGATGGTCGTAATTGAACCTCCGTGCCCGTAGGCGACGTCCGATTCTCAATCTGTGGAGCCCAATCCACAGCAACGAAAACGTCTTCCATCTTCCGTCGTCTTCAGCTTGTCTGCCCTAATCCATGTCCGAGGCTTCAACGGGGGGATTCGTGGCAGGCACGAGCGCACCCTTCAACGTTCCGGGCATAACTGGGGTAAAAATTGCGTGGAGATTGGGCGTTAATTTGCCGACGAACAGAAGTCTCCTCGTGGCATAATTGGTCGTTCAGCTGCCATCGTGCTCGGCATGCAGTTTCGCCACGACTTCTTTTCCTTCTCCGCGGGGGCAGAGACCCACACAGTGCGTGACTACTTCACTCTCACAGAGACTAGTTGAGAAATAACGAAAGCCGCTATTGTGCAGTGTCATAGCTGCTTCACCAGAAGAAGTTTTAGTAGTAGTGTATGCAATTGTTTGAGGGGGATTCTGCGCAGAAGATGAGCTCCAGGCACCGGATTCGTCAACGAAGGAGTTAGGTTAATCGCTACCACAGATTTACTTAACCAGCTCCTTGCTAGAAACTTACTGGCCATTGTAATTCATGAAGGACGCGGTGAAGGATTCTTCCGACTATACTTGGCAGATCAGCTCATTGCCACTGGGTCACACATTAGCAGTAGAGCGTTAACGGTGCTTCACCGCGCCGCTTACCCAACGCTTTAGGCGGGTATATGTTACAACGGTTTTCACCGGAAACCTATCACGCCGCGTGTTGACGAATCGCGGTAAGTCATCGTTAGCACCCAGTAAATCGTTGATGAATCCAGGCCCAGCTGACCATTTTTAACCGGATCACGTCTTGCCTATCGGGGTTATCGGGAGTCTTTTCGGGGGAAATCCTTGAGTATCGTGATCTTGCATGTAGTCGATACCAAGAAAACGTGAGGAAGAACACGTGTCCTTCAATGATGTTACAGCCTTCATAGGACGGTTCTGTTGTTATAGATTGTCCTGTGAACTTCAAGTAAATACCAAATGAAGAACTGCTTGTTGAGCAGGTTTTATTGCGTGCCGAGGCATTTGAAACACTTACGAAGAAAAGGAAGACCGTTCTCGTCGCGCGGATAAGCTAAACAAGCAAACGCATTCGAAAGATATTGAACCCGATGTAATGTCCAAATAAGATACTTGAGCTTGCATAGGTCAGTTGATGAACCGATAATTTAATGAAAAAGGATCTCATGTAGGGTACATGTCGGGAAGACACACATCGTCGGGTGCGGGAACTAGCCGTTGCCACTATCATAGCCGCAGCAGCCAATCAGGCATCGGCATAGTCGTATATGATTTGCTGCCGCGGTTGCGGTAGGAGCAGCGGCACACTCTCGCAGTCCTGCAGTGCGTCTAGACCTTAACTAGTCTTCCACTTTGTGACTGTTATGAGTATCGTATGAGGCGGTTCTGAAATAAGATAAGATTTGAGTCGCCAGGTTCAAACTAGTCCGCTCACAGTTTTTTAAAACCCAATTAAGCTAGTCAGAATTCGCATGTCGCTTCTGATCAAGTGCTAACCCTGGTGCCACAGGCTGGGCGTGTAATATAGTTGTGCTCTCGAAAAGTTTTCGAATATTCGAATAGTTTCGAATACCCGCATTTTTCTAGCATTCGAATTTTTCGAATATATTCAAAAAACGCGATTTTTTGAACACTCGAATTCGAATGCATTCGAAACACGCGATTTTTTGAGAATTCGAATTCGAATACATTCGAAAAACGTCATTTTTTGAATATTAGAATTTGAATGTTTAGATTCGAATGAAAATCATTCGAATACCTATTCGACCTATTCGAATAGGTCATTCGAGCACAACTACAGCGTGAGACCCTAGGCTCGATGAATTCGTGACTTCGTCCTTGAGTTGATATTTAATCGATGTCAGCAGTAAGAAATTTGAGAAACATTTTGTTAGACGGTGTTTAGTTCTGGCGGTTTCTGCAGATTAAAATAGGTGCAGTAGATCTTCCATGCCTAATTTGTTTAGAATTTGAAATGCGGATTTCCTAACATGCGGTAGTGCATCACCGTACTGCTAAACCCTTCCATGCCTTCAAACAGAAAACTTTCACCTGAATTTGCAGCTACTGTCAGAGTTGTTAGTGCCTAAGTTGCTCTGTGCTGCAATTATCATTCTTACCATTCGAATGCTTTCAACATTCATAAACGGTGATGCATGTCAATTCTATAAACTTGTTCCTTCCAAGACACAGGATAGTTAAACGAAGATAAAAAGGAAAAAGGACGGCATTATTCAATCCCCTTTGGAGTGCAGCACTCATTCTACTTCTACGGGATGTCGTGTAGGCGACATGAATGCGTATTTGGCCATACAATGATTTGCGGTGGCCAGTCGATGAACAAGTCAGCGCTCTTTCCTTTCCAGACAAGTCTGGTACCAATTCATCGACCCCGGAGAGATGGAAGGCTTGGTTGGCCTGGGCGGGAAATCCGAACCAGGTACCTGGTATCGAGTGCAAGCGACAGTCGGCGCCTCCTCCGACTGCGCTCCACGCGCCCTTTAAGCGAAGATAGCTCATAGAAAACCTAGGTCAATTCTCACTGCTTTATCTTTTACCTGTGGAGCTTGTTCTTTATATACAATTTTCGCGTTGAACTGGACACTTTTCGAATCAGATTGGATACTCTTTTAAGCTAGCCTGAACCTTTTGAAATTAAAGCGAATTTTCCAAATCGAGATAACCTTTACGAGATAAACTACAGACTCTCCAAGATGGATAGAATAGTTCTTTGTTCAAGGAAAATTTGCTTCTCCGTAATTTTTAGTTCAGCTGCCCGAATGACTAATAATAAACACTTGGAATTTTTTTGAAAAATAATTAATTTTATTAAGCGCAACAAGGCAGCACTTATCATCATCAATCTGGCGTCTTATAAGACCAGGTCGCGCCACGCACTCGAAAAGCTCACTGCGACTTTTATTTGATTGATGCTGTAAATGCTGCCTGCGCTCTTTACAGTTGTGTTTATTGTATCGTTTACAACTCCAAATAGAAATTTAATTTAATAGAAAAGAAAACTGCAAATAGAAATTTTGCAATCGAATAAAAATCGCGACGTGGACGAGGGCATATGGCAATCTCTTCTACTGCCATAAGAAAGTAGTCGCTTTTTCCCGTTTTGTGAAACAAGCCTTAAACCATTATTTTTCTCAAAAAATGAGAATTTCAGAAAAATTCGTAAACCATGCTAAACGCTTTCTTTAAGAAAAACTAGCTTAACCCTTTTGGAGAGCCTCTAGTTTAATGTAGAAAAGGATCATTTCGACTTGGTAGAGTTCGCGTCGATCTTATTTGAAAAGTGTCTGTTTCGATTTGGAACGTGTCCGATTCAACGTGAAAATGGTATATTTATCGTTGAAAATTAGTACACTACTACTACTGCCAACTGTTTTTGCGTCTTCCACACGTATTGTTCTGGATAATTTTCCTCGTTTTCACCAGTAGACCTGCATTTCAATGGTTGTGTTTTTCTCTTTCTTTTTCGATTTTCTCACGCATGCCTTTCTTCACTACAGATGACATATAATGCTGATTTTTTGAATATATGGTCTGAAACTTGATATCACTTCACTTAAAACGATCCCATTACCGAACTGGGTGGTTCTCAGAAAGTACGAAAAATTCTGTGAGGGCCTAAATCAACATGACTAATAATTTTGCGGCTTTAGCTGTCCTGTACCATCCGATGAATGCTAAAATTCTCAGGCTCAGACCTATCACATACTCCCAGTTCCTAAAGTTTTAATTCCGCATCGACAACTATAGAAGATTTTCTGTCGCCGACCTGTTCTGTTCCCTGCTTGCTCATCTGATACGTAATTTTACGCGACTATCACCGATCGTGTCGTTTACTCCTAATAGAACTCTTGTTTTCTTTTCGACAGATTTCGGTTTTTTAGAAAATTTCATTTCGCTCTGTTTTAACTTATGAAGTGGAAGAACGAGCATAATTTTCAGCAGTTGATTTGCAGGTATTACGAAAATCAACAGCGAAGGATGGTCAAGTGATGCTGTTTCGGTTTCTTTACCTGACACAGGTCAGCGGTTGCAGTATTTTTCTCTGAGAAGTTCGGTACATGTCGCGTAGGTGAGCAGCATTGCTAGGTGGGAGCGCGCCAGCCATTAGTAACCAAACAGAGCACAGGTCGAACATATGTCAGGCCATCAGGGTACCAACTGTACATCCCCTCTCAGAATGGCATGCCTATTCCATGCGGACTGATTGGTTTAGGCGCTCCCACCAGGGGTGTGCGTTTACCGGTTTACCGATTTACCGGTTTACCGGATTTACCGGCATTTTCGCGAAAAATCCTCTTACCGAAAATTTTCGGTAAATTCAAAATTTACCGGAAAATTTAACGAGTTTTCTTCATGCAAAATTATGTCCCTATCAATCGAATGGAATAGGAAACACACTACTACCCTATACCTCAGTTTAGAAGCGGTTGCTTCTATCTTCTCCGATAACGTGCTATTACCGTTCGTGGTCCTCAACCCCATTAAAACATCCACAACCACATTATGAGGCGGAGATGCTGCGCTCTGGTGTTAAAAACGCGGTCCACTGCGATAGTACCCGCTGAGATCCAATTATCCAGCTTCCTGTCAAGCCTTTTCTTCTCGAACTTTCACATCTGCCGTCGTGTTTGTCGTCATTCAGTAAGCATCAGCAGTATAAGAGCATCAGAGTATAAGAGTAGGAGCCATTGGACACAGGCGCTAACCCGTTGAAGTACTGGACGAATCCGGTCACCAGGTCTGTATTTCCTCACTTGGCTCAAATAATTCCAAGGTACTTTTGTGCTCCTCCGGGAACGTTGGAAACTGAAAGAGTCTTCTCCGCCGCCGGTCAAATTTTGAATGAGTTTCGCAGGGCACTCAAACCTGAAAATTTTGCAGGTCTTCTTTTTCTCAAAGTTAACATTCCGCTGATCCGCTTTGACCGCTAGGTGATATGTGCATTTGAAAATGTTTTGTTGTTTCTAAAGTTTCGCTTATTCTGATCATTAAGGTGACCTCCGCTTTCTATGTTGTTCTTGGAAGTTTTAATTGTGAGAGTTTGTTGTTGGATTTTGTGTTGCAGTATGCTTTTATGGTGCTGTTTGTTTTAGAATGACATATTTATTTATTTATTTATTTATTTATTGCACTCAAGGGTGCGCGTAACATTGTGCACGTCATAAAGTAAAACAAAAGACAGATCTAGTTCTGAACAAAAAAAAAACGCAACGGAAAAACAACAAAAAGTAAGCAGCTCCATAACAAGATTCCAAAGTAATGAGCACCTGGAGAACTCACAAAAGTAGAAAGGTGAAATACTAAGATGTGCTTTGAATACCTACGCTATAAAGCAATAGAAATAGTGATGTTGTTTCTCTTTGCAGTGCCTTCAATTAAACTTGACAACTGTGAAATATACAGTACAATAAGAAGGTGTGGTTAAGTAGTACTGCTGATAGGATTAAAGGAATCCCTATAGAAGTGATATCTTCTGGGTTGTACTTATTCACGTAAAGGAGTAATGGGTGAGGCGAGATATGTATTGTTACTGATGTTCAAGTAGAAACAAGCATCAGACTGCTGTAATGCCGTATCTGACTCATAATTATGCCACAAAATGCTGTGTTGAGACATCCATATAGTTGGCGGGCAAGTGATGCAACAGGATAGCACACAGGAAGAATGTTTTGTGAAGGACAGCCCGGCTATAGCGTGGTTCATGGTGTTCAAACCACTCTCGAGCAACCTTATTGGCTGATCAACACCTAAGCTTCAGGTTGTAGCCTTACGTACTTAGGCGAGCAATGCTTCTTTCAGTGACAGCCATTGTCGCTACTATAGCCGCAACTGGATGACTTTAAAAACAAACAGCCTGCAGAGTGGCAAAAATCATATGCATGATACAATGAAGATAACATGGTTTTTCTGAACGTGACGACGTTTTGGTGAAAAGTTTTTCGCTTTTTTTATTTTCTACCGCTTGGAACTAGTTGCTATTTTGTTTAATATTAAATTTTAAAAAATTTAACGAATTTACCGAATTTACCGGAATTTACCGGCGAATTTCCGCGGTAAAAATTTGCGGTAAAAAATTTACCGGCCGCAAGTCGGCGCACACCCCTGGCTCCCACCTACCAATGCTGCTCACCTACGCGACATATACCAGAAGTTCTGTATGATGTGGGTCCATCTTCTCACCGTTTCGTGCAATGTACGCATTCCCGTAGTTACTTGGCCTACTCAGAAAAATACTAAAGTCACTTGTAAGTTGGACTCAAGTAAGAGACTGCCTCAAACTGTCATTTGTACGTAGCAGGTTACACAAGATGTCACGTGCAACCAACTAGAAGACCCTTGTAAGTCACAGGTAACTTACTGCTAGTCTTATACCTATTAAACTTAAACTCTTAGATCTTAAAAGGATTATTTCAAGATTTTGTTCAAGTAATGCATGCACAAGTTTGTTGCTAGATTTATAAAATAAATATATTTTTATTTTTGTATATGTTCATGATTTATTCAGCCTTTTAGATGATTTAAATATTCTATCTATAATAAGAAAGCCACGGATCTCCCTCGATAGAGAGCCTTCGGGCTCTCTTGTTAAGAGGGATCTCGGGCCGCTTGTCGCAGGGCCACGTGGCGCGTCCCCGGGTGGTGGATAGGGGAATTAAACGCGAACCAAATGCGACCGTGTACTGCCCAGAGACGCAGGTGGGATGCAGGGGATGGACTCCTTGCTCCTGCTGTGTCGGGTCGATGCGTTCCTTGTGCGTGGGACCGGCATGTTCGTGCACAGTGTGCGTGGATGTGTCCGTGACTGTGCGGATTGTAACTGTGTCGGCTCGGCCAAAAGCTTGCACTCGGTAGACTGGGAGTACATGTAAGGCGATTCGAGGCCGCCTTAAGTCTCGCCCCGTCCCTTCGGGCAGTCTGGCTGGCTGCCCGGAGTTCTTCGCCCGCACGACAGAGCCTGACTAGCTACCCGTGTTGTATTCCAGTCAAACACAGCAGCACTAAAGGGCCTCATTCCCCTGACCCCGAAAGAGCCCCCATTTCTGCAGCGATGGGAAGGACGAGTACGGAGAGGCTGCTAAAATCTCAGGGCCTAACCAGGCTGCGCAAACTGAGAAGGACTAGGATGACGATCTGTACTTACAACGCCCGCACGCTTGCGTCGGAAGCATCCGTCGAGGACCTGATGATGCAAGCCAGGAAGATCAAGTACGACGTCATCGGACTGACCGAGACGAGAAGACACCACCCCCTACACGCTGCCTACGACTCCGGAGAAGAACTGTTCCTCGGAACATGCGACAGCAGGGGAGTAGGCGGCGTTGGTGTCCTCGTCAACACGCACTTGGCCATGAACATCGATTCGTACGAGTCTCTGACAAGCCGAATCGGACGTCTGCGACTGAAGCGATGTGGCTCCGTGCCAGCTTTGACTGTATTCGTCGCGTATGCCCCAACATCCGACTACGACGACGAAGACGTCGAGGCCTTCTACGTGGAGCTGGAGAAGTTCTATAAGGAAGATCACACCTTCTACAAGGTGATCGTCGGCGACTTCAACGCCAAGATCGGGCCACGAAGGTCGCCGGAAGAACTTCACATCGGAACCCACGGTTTGGAGTGGAACGAGCAAGGTGAAAGGCTGTCTGAGTTTATCATGTCGACCAAGACCATCCATGGAAACTCGCAGTTCCAGAAGCCTCCCTCCCTACGATGGACCTGGGAATCCCCCGGTGGCCAGTTCCACAACGAGATCGACCACATCATCTTCAATCGCAAGTATTGCCTGACCGATGTCTCCGTTGTCCCCAAGTTCTACACGGGATCGGACCACCGCCTCCTTCGCGCGAGGTTCCGCTTTTCGCGTCAAGGAGAGAAGGCCGCGAAGTTCAAGAAGAGGAGTCCCAGAACGACCATCAACTGGGATCTCTACACCTCTCTTGTCGGCCTTTGGGAAGATGCCGTCATGGACAACGTCGACGAGGAATACGATCGCTTCGTGCACCATCTCCACGATAGTGCTAAGGGAGCCGAGAGCTTGAAGACCACCAAGAGACGCCTGTCTCCGGAAACTCTCGAGCTGATACGCCAGCGTGGAGCAGCACGAGCGTCAGGCAACTATCAACTGACGTCCGAGCTTGCAAAGCTATGCAGAGCGGCGATAAAGGAAGATCTGAAGGAGAGAAGGGCGGAAGTGTTGGCTGAAGCAGCAGAGGCAGGGCTGAGCATCCGCAATGCCCGCCGGAACTTCGCCAACTTCAAGACCAAGATGACCGCTCTCCGACGTCCTGACGGAACCGTCACCTCTTCCAGAAGGACCATGGAGAAAGTCATCCACGACTTCTACTCCGATCTCTTCGATAGCCACGTCCACCTGCCACTACGCCATCTTCCGCAGGATGGGTACGTCATCCCCTCTGTTCTCCCTTCCGAGATCCGACACGCCATCTCGTCGGTGAAGAAACGTACAGCACCCGGTCCTGACAGGATCAGAGCTGAACACCTGAAGAACCTCCCGCCAGCGCTCATCAACACCTTGGCGCGGCTCTTCACACGCTACCTGTCCGAATGCAAGGTTCCATCTCAGTGGAAGACCAGCAAGACCGTCTTGCTGTACAAGAAGGGAGACGTGCACGACATTGGCAACTATCGCCCGATCTGCCTGTTGTCCGTAGTCTACAAGCTGTTCACTCGAGTCATCCTGAATAGGATTAGTAGAACGCTGGACGAAGGACAGCCATGCGAACAAGCAGGATTTCGGAGAGGATTCAGCACGATCGACCACATACACACCATTACGAAGCTCATCGAAGTGTCGCGAGAGTACAGGCTGCCGCTGTGCCTTACTTTCATCGACCTGAAGAAGGCATTCGACTCCGTCGAGACTGAAGCGGTCATGGAAGCCCTGCTCACCCAGGGCGTTCCTACTCAGTACATCAGAGTCCTTCGAGAGCTGTACAGTGGATTCACGACCAAGATCTCACCATTCTACAACGACGTCGTCATTGACGTGAAGAGAGGTGTTCGACAAGGGGATACCATATCCCCGAGGCTCTTCAGCGCCACCCTCGAAAACGTCATGCGCGAACTAGAATGGGATGACATGGGAGTGAAGGTCGACGGCCGGCAACTGCACCATCTTCGCTTCGCTGACGACATCGTGCTCATAACACCGAGCATCAGTCAGGCGGAGCGAATGCTGGCCGACTTCGATCGTGTATGTGGAAGCGTTGGACTGCAGCTGAATCTTACGAAGACGATGTTCATGAAGAACGGATGGGTTTCTGATGCCCCATTCTCGCTCAACGGAACGAACATCTTCGAATGCTCCAGCTATGTGTATCTGGGTCGCGAAGTCAACATGGCCAACGACCTAGCACCAGAGCTGAGCAGGAGGAAACGAGCGGCTTGGGGAGCTTTCAAGAGCGTCGAAGAAGTCGTGAAGAAAACGAAGAACGTCCGACTCCGTGCCCACCTATTCGACTCCACTGTTCTTCCTGCCCTAACATACGCCTCAGAGACCTGGGCTATACGAAAGCAGGATGAACACGCGATCAGCGTCGCGCAGCGTGGAATCGAGAGGACGATGCTCGGAGTGACACGACTCACGCAAGTGAGAGAAGGCCTCCGGAGTTCCGAGCTTCGCCGACGTTCGAAGATCAGAGACGCTGTCGCATGGGCCAAGTCGTCGAAAATTAGGTGGGCCGGCCACGTAATGCGCTTCGCAGACACCCGCTGGACGAGAGCCGTCACAGACTGGATTCCGCGGGATGTCAAAAGAACACCAGGACGCCCACCAACGCGTTGGTCGGACTTCTTCGTGAAAGCCCTGAACGACCGATATGACGCTCTTCGTGTCCCTCGAGCGAGGAGGATCCATTGGACCACTCTGGCACGCGACAGGGACGAATGGAGACGCTGCTGGCGCCCGCTCGAGCAAGTCGATGATCAACGGGACGACAGGTGATACAGGTGAATAAGAAAGATCCAATTGTGGACTGTCTCTTATCTACAACAGCATGTTCTTTGCATCGCTCATTCTCGCCCCTCTCTAATTTTTTCTCTCTCTCTCTCTGTAAAGAATGCCATTGGAATCCATTTTTGATCGAAGAGATGTCTCTAAATATGATATATCCAAATTCATGAACATGGAAATCTTCGTTAAATTTCTGAAATTGTTATCGAAGGAATTCAACACGCTGCTAGGCAAGTATAAAGATTAAGAGCGGCTCTCTGCTCAAGCCTGCAGAAAGTTTGCCAGAGGATGAATATTAAACAGTGCAGGAAATGTTCCTTGTGATTTGCTGCTTACTTGGCCAGTGTTCCAGCGCTCTTCAATGTGTGCCGTTTTCTTCGATCTCCTCTTACACTGTTCATGCTATACACTAGACTGTGCTTTGAATAAATGAATAAATAAATAAATAGATAAATAAATAATTTGCGGTATTATCTCTTGGCTCTACCTCCGCGTGACTCACAACGCGACACACGGATTAACTGCTTTATATACCACCAGTCGTTCAGCGGCCTAGCGGCCGCCTCCGACTGGTTGGGGGCTTCGCCCCCAAACCCCGAGAAGAGAACACTCCGACCATCTTCTTTTCCCAACTTTTAGACCTTCATACCTCAAAAACAAACTTCAGATTCGTGTTCAGCGACCTCGATTACCCCCAGGGCCGAAGTTTCGCGCCGCTTGAACGCCATCCTCAAAAAATCGATAATATCGATCGATATCGATTGATCCGACTTCAAATTCGTGTTCAGCGACCTCGATTACCCCCAGGACCAAAGTTTCGCGCCGCTTGAACGCTATCCTCAAAAAATCGATAATATCGATCGATATCGATTGGTCGACTTCAAATTCGAGTTCAGCGACCTCGATCACCCCCAGGGCCAAAGTTTCGCGCCACTTGAGCGCCATTCTCAAAAAATCGATAATATCGATCGATATCGATTGGTCGACTTCAAATTCGAGTTCAGCGACCTCGATTACCCCCAGGGCCAAAGTTTCGCGCCGCTTGAACGCCATCCTCAAAAAATCGATAATATCGATCGATATCGATTGGTCGACTTCAAATTCGAGTTCAGCGACCTCGATCACCCCCAGGGCCAAAGTTTCGCGCCACTTGAGCGCCATTCTCAAAAAATCGATAATATCGATCGATATCGATTGGTCGACTTCAGATTCGTGTTCAGCGACCTCGATCACCCCCAGGGCCAAAGTTTCGCGCCACTTGAGCGCCATTCTCAAAAAATCGATAATATCGATCGATATCGATTGGTCGACTTCAAATTCGAGTTCAGCGACCTCGATTACCCCCAGGGCCAAAGTTTCGCGCCGCTTGAACGCCATCCTCAAAAAATCGATAATATCGATCGATATCGATTGGTCGACTTCAAATTCGAGTTCAGCGACCTCGATCACCCCCAGGGCCAAAGTTTCGCGCCACTTGAGCGCCATTCTCAAAAAATCGATAATATCGATCGATATCGATTGGTCGACTTCAGATTCGTGTTCAGCGACCTCGATCACCCCCAGGGCCAAAGTTTCGCGCCACTTGAGCGCCATTCTCAAAAAATCGATAATATTGATCGATATCGATTGGTCGACTTCAGATTCGTGTTCAGCGACCTCGATTACCCCCAGGACCGAAGTTTCGCGCCACTTGAGCGCCATCCTCAAAAAATCAATAATATCGATCGATATCGATTGGTCGACTTCAGATTCGTGTTCAGCGACCTCGATTACCCCCTGGGCCAAAGTTTCGCGCCACTTGAGCGCCATCCTCAAAAAATCGATAATATCGATCGATATCGATTGGTCGACTTCAGATTCGTGTTCAGCGACCTCGATTACCCCCAGGACCGAAGTTTCGTGCCGCCGACGTGTTCGGCACGTCTGCGGCTCGCCATGCACGGTTGCCGACGTGTTTGGCACGTCTACGGCTCGCCATGCATGGTTGCCGACGTGTTTGGCACGTCTACGGCTCGCCATGCATGGTTGCCGACGTGTTTGGCACGTCTACGGCTCGCCATGCACGGTTGCCGACGTGCTCGGCACGTCTACGGCTCGCCGTGCACGGTTGCCGACGTGTTTGGCACGTCTACGGCTCGCCATGCAGGGTTGCCGACGTGTTTGGCACGTCTACGGCTCGCCATGCAGGGTTGCCGACGTGTTTGGCACGTCTACGGCTCGCCATGCACGGTTGCCGACGTGTTTGGCACGTCTACGGCTCGCCATGCAGGGTTGCCGACGTGTTTGGCACGTCTACGGCTCGCCATGCAGGGTTGCCGACGTGTTTGGCACGTCTACGGCTCGCCATGCACGGTTGCCGACGTGTTTGGCACGTCTACGGCTCGCCATGCAGGGTTGCCGACGTGTTTGGCACGTCTACGGCTCGCCATGCAGGGTTGCCGACGTGTTTGGCACGTCTACGGCTCGCCATGCAGGGTTGCCGACGTGTTTGGCACGTCTACGGCTCGCCATGCACGGTTGCCGACGTGTTTGGCACGTCTACGGCTCGCCATGCAGGGTTGCCGACGTGTTTGGCACGTCTACGGCTCGCCATGCAGGGTTGCCGACGTGTTTGGCACGTCTACGGCTCGCCGTGCACGGTTGCCGACGTGTTTGGCACGTCTACGGCTCGCCATGCAGGGTTGCCGACGTGTTTGGCACGTCTACGGCTCGCCATGCACGGTTGCCGACGTGCTCGGTACCTCTCCGGCTCGCCATGCACGGTTCTCGACGTGTTCGGCTGCCGCGCCCCAACTCAGTGGGACGGACGGACGGTGTGACACACACAGTGACACACACACACAGTGACACACGCTTGCTGCTTTATATATAGTAGGATTCTCACGTCAAACTGGACACTTGTCAAATCAAATTCGACGACGTTCTAAGCTATTATAAGACTTTCGAAATCAAAGCGAACTCTTCCAAATTGAAATTTCCTCTTTTAAGTCAACCCACCAAAAGGGTTGGAATAATTTTTTGTTCAAGGAAAATCTTAGTATTATACAACTTTCTTTGAAGTGTAAATCACTTCCCAATAAGAGAACACATATAATGGTTTGGCACTTCATAAAATTTTTACATATTGAGGAAAAAAATGATTTAAGGGTTATTTTAAAGAGCAGGAAGGCGGACATTGTCTAGTCTAAAACAGAGATTGCGCCATGCCTAAAACGTCGCGATTTTTATTTGATTGATAGCAAAATTTCTGTTCGCATGGAGTTTCACACCTGCAAATGGTTCAACATAAACGAAAGTTGCGTTGAACTTTTTGAGTGCGTGGCGCGATTCAATATTTTATTTTTCTTAAAAAATAAAATTTTCATAAAACTATTACACATGTTGTAGCCGGTAAACTAAAAAATTTCAACGAAAGTTATACTAAATTTTTTGAACAAAAAAAATTATTTTAACCATTTTAGGGAATCTGTAGTTTTAATAGGCTTAGACTAGCTTAGAAGAGTGTCCAATTTGACGTAAAAAGTGTCCAATTTGATGTGCAAAGTGTATAAATTGACGTGAAAATGGTATATATGGAAAATTTTGGTTGCGCCTTTCTTCTTCCAACCTGGAGCTGAGCAAAATGTGTATCCCAACTGATGCGCGTTTTGCTCAGCTCCAAATGAGAATGGTTAGCAATGCCCATAGTAGCGCAGTGTTTTTAGCCATCTCACCGAACGACATTTGTTCATCGTTTAGGTCTGTTTTCTTTGTGTATTTTTGCCCCACTAATGTGGGTATGTCCAGCTCCCATTTGTTTTCTAACAACATACCGTAATCCACAAAAATAGAACATAGAGTATAGACAGAAAATTTGGAATTTAACGACAAGGAGTTTTGTCCTTCCGATCCGATCCTCCTTCTTTCAGTTTCTACAGTTACTTTTGCCTCTCTTGACTTTCGCCAAGTAATAACTCACAAGGCTTCTATGTGTGAAACCGTGCTTAGAATTTATTGTGTTAATCCAAATAAGTTAGAGATTCCTCAGGAGCCCGCATATTTGGAGAATGCAAATCTTTTTCCTTATAAGGAGTATAAAAAACTAAGCGGCTGATTAGGGAATAGGGATTAAAATTTCACAAGATTTTGCTTATTAACCAGAAACTGATATTTCTGGTCTTGTTCGCGAATTTGAGCAGCACTTGGAGGTTGGAGCATGGCAGCCAATCAGGCCGTATCCAGTGGACGTGCCAGTCTTGCAAGAAATCAAGGTTTGAAGACGCGAGTTTGATTGGTGCCCTGATTGGTTGTGATTGGTTGGCGAGCTCCCACCTCCCAATGCTGCCCACACTTGCGACACAACAAACACGACTCAACGGGCTTTCTTACAACATAGTATTTTCGTAGTCTGAAAAACGCGAAATGCGCAAGCAACCGAACAGCGCATAAATTCTGGCGCGCCCTGTGCTAGAGAATGTCTTCCGCATCTCCACTCGCTACTAGTCAGCGCGTGCTCTTCAAACGAGTCGTTTCCTGGGCATATTTAGTGCAGTGTGCCGACGTAGAGTAGTGAGAATTGGTGTCGCGGGAGCAGTTACGACGCGGACGTAGGACGACGAATCGCGGTCGTCGGCGCTATATTTTAGAGGCAAACACGCTTCAGAATTTAGTAGCTGAGGTGATCCTGAAAGATAAAGTCTATTGAAGAGTTCTATAGCTCTCATGGTTTTGTCTTCGAAAACATTACCGTTTCCAGTTTGAGTTTGTTTCACGACGGTTCCTAAACAGGTAGATAATTATAAGGGAGCACCGCGACTTCCACAACCGCACTCGATAGTGTAGCCCTTCGGAAAATGGCAGAGCAGAAGTTTGCTGTTCCAATTTACTGAGCTGTCCCACACATAGTGTTCTAGTGAGTCGACGGTAAATGCAAAAACCGAAAAAAAGAGCAGCCTTCAAGAACAGAAGGTGTTCAGAGAGAAGTAACAGCCGCGCAACACAAGTTCTGATGCACTTGACTTGATAAATGTGACTTCTTTATGGTGGGACCATCTAGAACCTGGTGGACATAAGCTTTAATCAAAGATAAAAGGATAAAAGACAGCGTTACTCAATCCTTTTGGAATGCGCCACGCACTTCTACGCGATGTCGTGGAGGAACTTCGAATGCATATTTGGCTTGCGGTGGCCAGCCGATGAACAGGTCAGCGCTTTATCCTTTCCGGACATGTCCGGTACCAATTCACCGACTCTGAGGGGATGGGAGGCTTGGTTGGCCTGGGCGGGAGGTCCGAACCAAGAACCTGGTATCTGGTGCACGCGACAGCCGGCACCCGATGATAAGTTTTCCGACTGCTTTCCACGCGCCCATGTTTTATTAATATTAATATTAATATTAATTTATTATCTGCGACAGGCTAAAAAATCAAATACAACCAAGCAATGGCCGATAACACCATGGAACTGAACAAAAATATTTGCTACAGGATGTTTCGTTGCGACCAAAACTTTTGCGCCAGACGGGACCCGAACCTGCACCGTCTGCGTTTCAGACAGCGATGCTACGCTTTACACTACTGGCTCTACTTGACCACACGTAACGTTCGCGATATCCCCGATATCCTATCAGCATCTGCGAACAAGAATAATACCAGTGCAGATGTCTGGAGGCGAAATACGAAAAAATGGCCAAAATCATAAAGCCGGATAATTTATTTTTGAATATAACAGGTTCGACTTATATGCAATTGTACAAAACTCAGTGACCCCAAACAAGGTAGAGTCCTTTATTATGAATACAAGCCAAATCAAAAATAATTCTAGGAAAAATAAAAATTAATCTTAGTGCAGCTGTTCTTGGTTTTGTTCAACTTTTAGGCTTAAAAATGGTGTAGGACAGTTCTCGTTGTAGCATATGTCTGGTTCTTCTACTTCGTCCTAGTCCGTTAACCAGTTTTATCCTGACTTTCGTTCTTATAGTTTTTGGTAACAGGTGTTATGTTATTCACTTGGATTTCAACCATATATGTACATTGAGTATTTGAGAAATCGAATAGAAAATAGAGAAAGGGAGTGTAAAAGAGCTCGTGTAGCGCAGCCGGAGGAGGCGCCGGCTGTCGCATGCACCCGATACCTGGTTCCTGGTTCGGATTTCCGCTCAGGCCAATCGAGCCTTCCATCCCTCTAGAGTCGGTGAATTGGTACCATACTCGTTCGGGAAGGATAAAGCGCTGAGTTGTTCATCGGATGGCCACCGCAAGTCATTGTTTGGGCAACTACGCATTCAAATTACCTCCACGACATCCCAAACACGGTTTGCCGAAGAGAAATAGAATGCGTGACGCATCCCGAAAGAAGTTGAGAAACGCTGTCCTTTATTCTTATTCTCAATTTTTAAGCATTTTTATTTTTTATTTATAAGATCTTGCGGGAGCACCACATACCGCTTGTGGAAAACGAAATTTCCTGTTCACCTATGCACAAATTCAAGGAATTTGGAGTAGTTGTTTTCACAGGCACGTTGACCTTTTGCTGTACCTTCTACACAGTACCTGATTCGTATTTACTGTTTTCTACAACTTTTTAAATTTTGCTAATTTCCTCAAAACGCTTGCGCCTTTACGCTTGCGTCCAGGTGTCCATGCCATGAATAAAAATTAAAGACATCTTCTGATTCTCTTTTTGCATAAAATTCTGCCAGAATTATTGACGAAATTTCAACTATCTCTTAAAACGCGAACGCCCGGTGATAGAACAGAGTTGGAAAGGTATTAAGGCGCAGGTTTTTAAAAATATGACCTTACGAACAAAAAATTTCTCAGACGATTTCCCAGACGATAAGATTTCGCCACTCGCAGCCAACCCGCCAAATCTTCTTTGTTTTTGAGTTCGTCAGCTCCCAGTACATACAAGCAGCGAGTTGCCCAAGGTGCGTACGCAGAGCTCTCGGGGCGGCCGCTTAGACAAAAGCGCCCGAACAAAAGGTCGCGCTTCGGACCCTGCCCCGTCTAGGACGTCTTTGGTCACGCGCGCTTCTGAATTACGAACGGATCTCGCGGCGAAAACACGGGGGCGAACTCCGCTCAAAGAAGTCTCAAAGATCGGAGACAACCCTCACTGTGGACCGCAGCACTAGAGGAGCCGATTCTGATCTGATCCGCTTCATTTTTCAGTTATGGTCAGTGGCCGCAGCGCTTGGATGGGCTGGTTGGTCTCCGTGGACGGCGTGCTCGAGGACGGTGAGTGTTTCAATGGTTGCTTACGCATCCGTGAGCCGATGACTTCCCGAGGACAATGGCACTGAAAAGGGTCAAAAGGCACGACACCGTGGAGGAGAAGCGCGACGAATTGCTTCCGCCTCTCCGGAGCACCGAACTCAAGAATCACTTCCTCGGGAGAATAGGGACTGCTAGCTCGTATTCAGGAATTTTTAGAAGCAATATGAAAACCATTTTGTGTTTGTGAGAACTTCTCGCTTACCATTAAGAAGCAAATGCCGCGAAATTTAAAATTAAGTTTCTAGAAAAAGACACTGAAAATTCCCTTCTGTCCACATCTTCAAAGTTCTCAAAGGCGATCGAAGCGATGTAGGTTCCAGGCTAATGAGTAAAATATAAGCAAATAATCTGCCAAACTTTTTTGTGCTTGAGCTAATGCAAGCACAATTGGTTGCCTCTTCCAAATCATTTGTCCTATCTCTTATAAGGGAACGCTGCTTTATCCTAATCGGAGGGGCAGGCGGTGTTTGTTGAATCCGTTCCTTCCCTTGAATTTGCCACGATGCTTTAAATATCGCAAGGTAATACGAAGGTAGCTATGAGGACTCTGAGACTGTTTTGTGGTGCCGTGGGATGCTCAACTTAACTGTCACTTTAGTGCCACTCCTCCCGATTAGGATAGATCCGGGAATACCGTCAGTCTCCCACGGAGTTTCGCATAGAGTCCTAAGGCATGAAAAAGATTTTGTAGCATTTGATCACAAATTTTGGCGCAAATACGGTCGGAGGTAGTCACCTTGCAGGACAGCCCTATACATCGTTTTCCGTAATACCAAATTAAAATTTTCATGCAGCTGTGGTGTGCGTTCTGCCCCTACGATGAACTAGCTAGGCCATTTCTGGTGTAGTTAGACACACATGTGCCTTCTTATAAAGGCAAACATTCACTGATTGTGAGCAGAAAATGACCCCTTCCGAGTCTGTTTGCGCCTAACAAATTTATTGACCAAATTTGTTAGATGGATCCTCTAAGCATAGAATTAGTGTACAAAGAGTAAGTTTGCAACGAATCAACGATGACAAGAAATAGGGAAATACAAATCATGAAGACCGTGGTTGCAGGTTTTTATGTCGCACCTGACTTCTTCTATGTACATATTTATTTGTTGAAACGCATACATATGATACATGCGCAGTTGACTTGAAGCAAGGCGTCACATGAAACTTGAAGCAGGCTGCATATGCAGCTACCAGTCTACAGTATCCAATGTACTCTACAATACCGGCCTTAGGTTTTGGTTGGTCTTTGGGCGAAAAAGGGCGAAAAAACCCGCCTTTTCCGCCGCTTTTCTGTGGCGCTCTTCAAGTTTAGCACATTGCAAATTGAAACATATTAATGATCAGCACCGAGCCCTCATCTTGATGAGCTGCAAAGCGCCTAGTGAACGCCTGAAAAATAGTTCAGTGACCTAATTTCTGCCTGCCCCTTCCCTTGCGGGAGATAATTACACCTGCAGGCCCTAAGTAGCTAATGAAGGAGGAGATTTTACCTATTAAAGCTTATTTTCTACCTTATATATAGTAATACAGTCCGCTCTGGTTATAACGGGTTTGAAGGGACCGGAGAAAATCCGCGTTATAACGGAAGTTGCCTCTTAACCGGAGCTCACCTTCTTTACACCATTTCACGCACAGATTTATCTAGAATCACATATAATAAGTAAACCGATAAACTAACCGAAAAGACTGTGAAGGCGAAAAACAACTTTAGGCTGCTAATGAAGCCCTTCATTGAAGATACTTTCTGTCATACTCATAGCTATAAAAGATGTGTGAGGGATTACAAGTATCAGACGTAGGTTAGACATAGTTAACAACAAAAATAAATTTAAAGAGCTAAGTAAACTGAGGCTGCAAGATCATTTGCTAGCGATAAAAATTTTCGCACTCAACCAGCACTCGAGCCCACACTCCTTGCCTTTTGGAGGGGGTGCTAGTCTTATACTATCAGCGCTGGTAAAACGCGCACCACAACAGCAACGTGTTCGTTGTAAATGGCTTATCAGCACTCTCCCATGATTTGGCAATGTTTAGTGCGACTGAACAGCGCTGTTGCTGTAATTCTGTTCAAAAAGAAGAGGTTGCAGCCAGAAGACCCGCATGGCATAAGAGTTCTGACCTCAACAAAACCTCTTCCAACACTACACTGCGACCAGAAAGTATAGGGACACTTAAAAATTGTACTTTTCGTACGCTAATCGATATCAATCGACCTGAATTTTTTACTGTAAAATTCGTCACGGCAAAGAAGTTCGAAGCAAAAGATTTCAGCAAAATCGGTTTGATGTGAGCTAAATAAGAAAATAAAATATGGAGAAACACCATTTTCAATTGACCAGAAAGTATAGGGACACTAGTAAAAAACAACTTCATTGTCAAGATAAAAAACAGTCGTTGATAACTAGTATACAATTGGTCCTCCGCGGTTCATTGCAACATCTACAAGTCGGGCTGGCATCGAAGCAGCACGATTTCGAAGTGTTTGTAGAGGAAGTTCATCCCAAGCGCGCAGAATTGCTGATCGAAGTCCTTGCAGAGAAGAATATATCTGGTTATGCTCGTAAATCTTCCTTACAAGGTGTCCCCTGATATTTTCCATTGGGGTCATATTGGGAGAACATGCAAGCCAGTCGAGAACTTCAACAGAATTTCTTCTGAGGAAGCCTTTTGTGGATTTGTTGGCATGCGGCGGTGCATTGTCCTGTTGAAAAACCCATCCCTGACCAGCATTCTGTTGAAGGAATGGGAGCAGATGGGTTTCCAACAGTTGCTGGTATTCATCTGCGTCCATCCTTGCTGACGTGAAGGCAAGAGGGAGCTGTCCTTCTGCGTGGAATGCTGCCCACATCATAACTGTGTCGCCTCCAAAATTCCTTCTTGGGAAATACTCTTCTGCTTGCGTAAGTCATGCCAGTAGAATCGGTTCTCATATGGACCATCGAGGTTAAAGCGCTTTTTGTCCGAGAAGATCACCTGAACTATGAAATGTTAAAATACCTAGCGTCAGAACTGACAACGCAAAAAATCTGCCTTAGTCCAAAGACGTCGTTTGTTCCTAGAGACGAACTCGAGCCTGTTCCTTTTGTGCGTTTCTGTCGAACGTGGAGCAGAACGGAGCTGGGTATATACAACATTCCCATTGCGTTTTAAGCAACACCGAATCGTTTCTTTCGAGACTTTCTTACTCAAACTCTTGCGCACTTCCTCCAAACTGATTGATTTATTGGAAACCATTCGCACGATTTGCCTCTCGTCTCGAGTCGAAAGAAGCCTGGGACGTCCTGAAGACTTCAACAAGTGATATAGATTAGGACTGCGTAGAAATTTGCTAATAACGTTCTTTGGTCATCCCAGTTGAGTCGAAATTTGGCGTATGCTGAGTCCTGCATCTCTGAGGGCCTTGATTTGAGCTTGTTCCTCTGTTGATAGCATCGATCCGCGACCCATCCTTACAATGAGCAAATTATGAGGCAGTATATTGCATAGCGAAATAGTTTTCAACAACGTACCTTTCTCCGCGCACCTTATTTGGTGGTGTCCCTATACTTTCTGGTCACTCAAAAACAGGGTCCCATCACGTGATCCTTTCCCGTTCCTTGCCACCTCGGGAGATTTTGCCCATTTCTTTCGTATATATGTTTTTTGCCGTGAGGAATTCCATAGTTTAATTTTCAAATCAATTCCTGCGGGTAGCTAGCAGAATTACGCAATTTGCTGGTGTCTCTATACTTTCCGGTCGCAGTGTATATAATCTCTATACCAGCTGCTCTAAGCTTGAAACTAAGTGTGTAGGGAATGTTTTAAATAACCTGAGTGTCACCCAACATTTTTCTTGTTTCCGATAGAGAAAATCTCCCAACATATGGCACCTCTAACGACTACCGGCACTGTCCCAGTCTTCCACTGTGCTCGACACATTGCCGACTATGAACACTTGAGGGCCGCGCACGCCAGAAAAAAACGTAGATGTTCATCTGACTCATTGTCGCACAGGTGCTTTTCCTCACTATGAACGAGGCAATAGAAGTGGGGTTCTATTCACAAGCAGTCAGCATCTTGCTCTGTGTGGGACCGCAATTGCGCCTCGGTCGCGTTATAACGGGAGTCATTTTGAACGTAGAGTTCCTCCCAAAACCATGCTACAACGGGAGTACCGTTGTATCCGACCCGTCTTAAGCGGAGTTGATTTCTATTGGCGTAAAGGTAGGCTGGCCGGGGATGGAGAAAATCTACGTTATATCGAGAGTCGCGTCTTATCCGGAGGCGTTATAACGGGAGGGGACTCTACATAGCTTTATGAATTCCCTAGTTCCTTATAGTCACAACGATGTAATTTTTTGAAGAATCCGACAATTTAATTGGCATTGTTTTCAGAAAATGTGCCCACTTTGGAGGACTCTAGTTTTGGAACACCAAGTTTACGTGTGCTTATACTCATTTGTCCCGCTAAACGTTGTAGTTGAAATCAAGCTGCGAAATTGGAAACTTTAGGGTTGAATCCGTTAATAATTACACGTTGGCAATGTTGCCCACATGACACTTCTTCGCCGTTAGCCGCACACTTTTCGCATGATTAAAGTAGAAACAAGATCGTTTTTTTTGAAGAGAGAAACATAGCAATTTTGTGGCTTATGAAAACACCTCATAGTCTTATGAAATGCCCTCTGACAAATATTTCATGTTCACCATGAGTCATTACCGGCTGGTTCCACTCACGACTCAAAAAGTTTCTGGCCCTACCGGGATGCTTATTTGTTTTCGGAATCTTAAAAAGCGTAGCAAAGTTTGCCTCGTCACGAGTAGTTCATCTAAAGGCAGCGCTCTATAAATTATTTAGAAAATTTTTCGCTTTTTTAAAATCAAGAAGAGCGGATGTTTGGTTGTAAGAAAGGATATACTGTTTTCTGGAGCACGGCAACTTGTTTCAGAAAGCAGTTTTTCAATCAAAGTAAAAATTTTATATTTCCATACTGCCGACGTTTATATTATCGTATTATCATTATTTATTATTATTATCGTTTTTTAGCAATTTCGTACTACAAAATGGCTTGAAAGTCTGCCCGTGTCAGTTCTGTCTTGCGAAAAATCTTCTCAGTTCAAACAAGCTATAAAGAAGATTGATATTTTACGTTCTTTTGGAAACCCAGATGTCTCCTAGTACTCTTGTAGACTTGTTCAGATAACTCGCCCAACTGATCCGGGTCGTATTATCTTTTATTGTCTAAACTCGTGGCTTTTCCGTGAGAGTGGCCTGCTTATGCTCCATTTTCCATTTTCTTGGCATGCTGAGTGAAGTAAATCCAGTCTCCTTCCAAAACGTGTTTTTTTCTAGACTGCGTCCCTGCAAGGGTCACGCAACTGACCGGTGGGACCGGTGTCTCATCCTGTGTCACAACCAGGTAGAGTCCTTAGGAGCCACTACCGGTGGGAAGGGCTTCACCTATTGCGATTCATGCTTCTTTGGCCTAGGCGGCTCTCCTACAGCTTTTAAATGGCACGGCAACCGTCTTCTATCCCTTCAGCTTTCTGCCGAGCATCTAGCCTTTGTAAGAGCAGTAGACGTTGCCCTGAATACGCCTTGCCTGCACCTGTGCTCAAGCCTAGTCACGCCCGAGGTGCCTCTACCAAGGGGAGGGCTTCACCTATTGCTATGCACGGTTCGATTTTAGCCCATCACGGGTTGTTGCCGGTCTGACATTTTTTCTTTTTATTTCTTTTCGACTACCTTTAGCCTGGACTCAGCTTACACGACAGGGACGTTTTGTCAAATCCTGGAGGATATTCTAACCTCGCTCTCGGGAAACCACGAAAAAAAAATCGTAACTAAAGGTGATCGCATTACGACACGTGAACCGATTCGGTCCATTTGGCGAGTGATCTCCTTCATCTGCCAACTGTACTTGTTTTAAGCGTATGACTAACATTATCTTAACATTCCACGAATGTAGTCGTTTATTTTTTTTGGTCGCTTTGTTGGTTCTAGCTAGTTTAATCGTTTCCCTTCGTTTTATCCCATTGCATTCTTTCTCTTGTTGTTCAGCCATGGATCACATAAATTTAGCGTGTCCTCCATGGGCGCATAGATAAATAAATAAATAAATATTCCTATATCTGCTGGGGATGTCAACTGCATTTAAAATATTGCATTTTTCAAAAATCTGATGAGCTCCTTTGCTTGGAATTATAAGGTGCAAATACGACATCGTGTTACTTTACGAGCACTTTTCACAAATGAAAGCAGGCAGATGTTTCAAAAAAGAACGCAATTATTGGGACTAGGTTTGATAAAAATGCTGTGTGACGATAATCCCTAGAAGGCTATTTTGTGGGTTCAACGTTTGCCTGACAACTTTTGAAAGGTGAGCTGAGGAAAAAGAGAAGTTCTGGCTTCAAACCCAACAGCTGCAGTTTCGTATTACATTTTTCTAGGGGCATGCAGTCGGAGGACGTGCAGGCTGTAGTCTGCACCCGATACCAGATACCAGTTCCTGGTTCAGATTTCCTGCCCAGGCCACCAAGCCCTCTATCCCACCGGAATTGATCAATTGGTGCAAGACTTGTCTGGGAAGAAGAAAGCGCTGATTTGTTCATCGGTTGACCACTGCAGGTCATTGTATGGCCAAATACGCGTTCAAATCGTCTCCACGACATCCCGTAGAAGTAGAGTGCGCGACGCATCCTAGAAAGGATTGAGTAACGCCGTTCTTTATCTTTTTATCCTTTAATGATGTGATGTCCAAGCTTTGAAGAAGGCACCAATGTAATGTAATACGCGGTAGGCATATGTAACAAGGTTGGCTGGCTGCACTAAAAGTTTTATAACTTGGTCATGTAGGACCCGAACCAAGAATCTCGATGTGGGTTCCACCCAAAAACCAGCGTTTTTTCTAACTGCGCTATTATGCGCGATTCTTCTTTGCATTAGTACGCTTAAATAATTTGTGAAAACTGCAAGAAATCTCCCTACAACGTCCCTCATATATCATTGGGAACATGTTGCAATAACTCATGCCAGGTGGTGCGGGAACGCACCGTTGCTTCTACGTCAATCGTTGCAGCCAACCATGTGACATGCATGTGCGGCTGAACCAGTTCCTGATTGGCTGCTGCGGTTAGGGTAGGAGCGACGGCGAGTTTCTGCACCCCTGCGGTGCGTATTCGCGACATGTTCCATCTCATTATGCCGAACGCTAAACAATTGATGGTTGTCCTCAGAGAGGAACGGTTCAGCCTTCTCACTTGATTAAGAGATCCAGTGCAGCCTCCGTCTTCATGCCTTTTCAGAATTCATGTTTCAGTGCGGTGGCGGCGTGTCGCAGCAGCTCCGTCGCTGTCTGGACATCAAGTGCTCCGGTCATTCGGCTCGATTTCGCGTCTGCAACGAAAAGGTTCGTTCTCTCCGACTCTTCAACGGAATGTTGTCCTTTTGACGGCTTCGAATTTTGCCAACAAGGCCCTCCACCATCGATGTCGGGGCCGTTCGGCTGCACTTTGCTGTCCCTGTTGGATAAGACCAAGGTTTGGCAACCGTCTATCCAATAAGTTCGCTCGCCATTCCGGTGGCGTTTTTGTGGCGACGTTCCGGCGGGGCCGTCCTGAAATCCGCCGCCGCTTCGAATTAGGGCTCTGACCGATAATTCGCCGCCGTTGACGGGTGGCCGAAGGCGTTCGGAGACGCGCAGGATTCGTCCCGGACACCTCAATTTGCCAGGTGATTCATGCAGCCCGTGGCCATTACCCTAACGTGCCTATGGATGCGAGAGACGGATTGCACTCCAGCTGGGGAAGGCAGAACGATGACAAAGTATTCCAGGAATGCGACACGCTGCATCGGACGTCGCGGGAGACAGTGTGTGGAGGCGAGGAGATCCTCTCCAAGCAGCAGGTGAACGACGATTTTCGAGAAAGCCCTATTGATTTCCAGCAAAAACAACGGTGCTTCTTTCTTGGAAGCCCTTGTAGCTTCACGTTTTGATAGGAAATTGACGAGCGCCGGGGAAAATACGCATCCCATGGGGAATCACTGCCTACTCTCTGACAACTTTGTTTTTCGGTGCGTAGGTTAGTCCCGCTCATAACTTTTGCCCCTGTGTACACGAGCGGCGCCACAAGAGAACCGACACCTACAAATGGGGTCATGTGTAAAGCTTCTGAAAAAGTTTGATGGTCGGCAGTCGCAGTCATGTTTATATTTATTGATGCCATTGTCCTTTTCACCTAGTTTCTTTGTACACTAATGTTAACAACACTGAGGCCATTAACGCTGTGTTAGAACTTCTTCGTCGACATCGTGAAGAACTTCACACTTTTGGAATGACTGAGGAAGACATACAGGCACCGCTCGACACCATTCTGCAACATTTTCCAGTTCGACGGTGTACTCTATGAACAGAAGCGTGGCCTTGCCATGGGCTTGAGGATTGCTCCATTGTTAGCCATCGTCTATTTGGACTGTATCGAGAGAAGGCCACTGACGCAAGCAATTGTACTCCACAAGCATTACATAGACGATGTTTTCGTCATTGACTCCACTGTTCTTGACCAACGGTGTGCGCTGACTTGCCGCCGGTAAACTTTTTACCGCATTTTTTAACGCGGAAATTTGCCAGCAAATTCCGGAAAATTCGGTAAATTCGTTAATTTTTAAAAATTTAATACTCCCTCAAAAACAACTAGTTTAATCGGCTGTGGTGTAAAAAAGGCGTAAAGCTTTTCACCGAAACATCATCACGTTTAGAGAAACCATATCGTCATTCATTTTACCATGCAAACGTCATCCTAAAGCAAACGACACCCTGAAAGCAACGAAATTCCTGCAACAAGCAAAGAAAGCGAAAGCCTAACAACGCACAAGTATAACGATCTATGTGGGTGCTTAATTAAAACTCTATAAAAACATTTCTGGAACAGCCGACATTCAATCGGATATTGCTATATTTCTTTTGTATTAACATTCTAACTGCTTTTTGAAATTGTCGCAATTATCATCATTTCATTCGATGAAAGAATGATTTGCACCTCATACAACTACTTTTTTTGAACTATTAAGCTGCACTTTGGAGCAAAGCCAGACACTTGAGAAAAAACAACGAAATGTGATATGATTGCGAACTTCATTCTTTTCTTATATATGAAAAGCCTAAAAGTTCATCAGGTGGACTAGCAGAGTACATTCCGATGCCTTACATCTTGGACTAAATTACGGGAACTAGACATGAGCGCATCTTCTCCTTATTCCTCTGGCAATAGTCTATTTTGAGAACTTCTATATCTCTAGCTTAAATTTTATCATGTCGTGTGGGGAATTATTATCCAAGTGGAACGCGTTTTTAACACTGGAGCGCACCATCTCCGCTTCGTAACGTGGACATGGATGTTTTAACAAGGTTAAGAACCACGAACGCTAATAGCAAGTTATTGGAGAAGATAAAAGCAATTACCTCTGAACTGAGATCGGTAGTATGTTTCCTTCTCCATTCGATAGAAATAGAAACATAATTTTGTATGAAAAAATTCGTTAAATTTTTTGGTAAATTTGGGAATTAACCGAAAATATTCGTTAGGAGAATTTATCGCGAAAGTACCGGTAAATCCGTTAAACCGGTAAATCGTTAACCGTTAAACGCATATTCCTGCTCTTGACCTGGATACGACACTTGATAATCTCAACTCTTGTGACCCTAATATCCAGTTTACAGTAGAGTCTCCCGATGAAAATGGGTTTCTCCCGTTCCTTAATACCAAGGTTCAGATCTACCATTGCCGCAAGGAATTCGTTTGGTATAAGAAACCTGCATCCAGAGTGTTAAGCTCCATTCCCGAAGTGCACATCCCTTGTACATGAAAGTGAATGTGATAAGAAACCTTATCCCCACGAAGGATAGAACGTGTACTGAAGAATCTATGGAAGCAGAGGCGAACATTTCGAGAATACTGGAAGAAAATGGCTACACCACACCAGAAGCCAGGTCCTGGTGACAACATTTCATCCCGGGAGGTGTACCGTTGGTCTTACCGCACGTTAACGGACGAATTTCGACGGACGTCAACCGAGTTGTGAAAGCGTCGAGACTTCCAGTTAAACTCGTTTTTCACCCGCCGCCAAATCTGAAGAGCTTGCTTACTGCATCAAGAATCTATGAAGAAGAATGTGGTCGAAATAACAGTAAGATCTGTGAACTACGTGGCACTGTATGTCAGGTCACATGCAAAGGCTGTGGTGAGAACTATATAGTAGAAACGATGCGGCCGCTTTACAGACGCCTGGACGAACTTGTGAGAGCGCTGCGAAACCCTGCTCCCTACCCTACAAACAGCTTTTCGCGATACCGCACCCTCCACCACACTCATGAAGACCCTCCTGCAATTAACGTTAACGTATTACACCGCTCACTGATAACCCCGCTAGAAAGGAAGCTGCTCGAAGCCCTTGCAATAAAGAGGCTGAACCCCGAAATTAACAATAGGGATGAACAGCACGACCGAGGCGTTGAGGCTTATCGTGCAGTGATTAAGAAGATCAGCGACAATGTTTTTTACAGTAACTTTATTTGTAAGGAGCATCGCTGTGGTGAGGCTCTGTTAGCGAGGCCTGTTTGGTTAGTGTTTTACCGTTATTATTGTATAATTTGATAATGGTAATCACTATGTGTAAGGTTATTAAAGACCTGAGGAACCTGTTAAGCAGCGAGAGCTCGCCAATAAAGAATATTGGAAGAGTCTCAACTGTGCCGACTATATCGAACCTAGTAATGAGTTTATCTGTTTGAGATTTGTATAAATAAGGATGCCTAATCTTGTCTGCCTTTAAGAAACAGAAGGTGAAGCCTGAGTTTCCTCCACCTAAATGTAGCCAGAAGCACCAAGAAGTACCAGGCTGTCCAATAATTCTTGTCCGAAAATTTCACCATTTTTAATTCTTTTCAACTTTTTTGAAAAACAAGTCTAATCAACAATATAATCACCATAGTTATCCACAACAGTGGCCCATCGATTGGGCAGGTCGCCGATGCCCTTCGCCCAAAACTCCGGGGGCTGCGACTCGAAGAAGTCCGCGATGTCGGATTTGAGGTTGTCGTAGTTGGTGAATTTTCTTCCGGCCAAATGGTGCTTCAGCGTGCGGAACAAGTGGTAGTCGGAGGGTGCGAGGTCCGGGGAATACGGCGGATGGGCAACCGTCTCCCAGCCGAGCGTCGCCAACTTCTGCTGGGTCTCCTTCGGATGAGGGACTGGCAGACGGCCACGTGGCTCTGCTTGTTGGCGTTCGTCGTCAGACGGTGGGGGATGCAACGGGCCAGAACTTTGTGGTAGCCGAGGAAGTTGAGTCGATTGTGGATGGTGGACTTGCTGCAGCCGAGCGTCATCGCCAGTTCACGGGTGGTGGCTTCCGGCTTTTCCTTGATACAGCGACGGACTTCGTCATCATCCACCGTAGAAGGCCTCCCGCTGTGCTCCCTGTCCTCGAGGCTCGTGTCGCCGCTCTCGAACCGATTGAACCAGTGCCTGACTGTGCGTTGGGATACTGCATCCTCTTTGCACGCTCTGCAGATGTTGGCGACCGCGGTGCCCGTGTCGTTGCCCAGCAGCCACTCGTAGTACACGAACGTACGAATTCGACCTTGGTCCATTTTAGCTTGTACTGGTAGCTAGACGCGACGACTGCGCCTTATATACCCCTAGCGTGGAACTCTGGAGAACCTTCTAGAAGGTTTTTACACTTGCCTGATATTATAACACTTCTAAGGAAAATTATAGAATTTTGAAAAATTTCGGACAGGAATTATTGGACAGCCTGGTACCGCGGGTCATTTGAAATTTTTTTTATAAGAATACAAGACTGGTTTCAAAGCCCATTCAAAATAATTTCCGTGTGAAGATATTCTTCACGCTCACCAAAAGAGGTGTGCTTTTTCTCTTTGAGTGATTAAAGACTGAGATACCACTTTCCAAAACAGGTCAACATGCGTTTATATATTCATATATGCCCGTAGAAGTGCATGAGAATCCTTCTCCTCAACAAATTATTCAATCCACAATTTGCTTTGTTTGCAATTACTTTACAGCATTTAAAGCTCAGGGTACCAACGGTTTTAAGGAGTTGCTCTAGTGTAGTGTAGGTTAAAGCTTAGATCGTTACAAACATGGAAATCTATAACACAGGCCTTTGTTACGTACACACCATTTTCACGTCAACTGTACACTTTTCAAATCGAATTGGGCATTTTTAAATCTGTCGATTTTTAAGTCAAATCGGACGTTCTTCTACGTTCTTCTAAATCTTGTCTTTTTTGAACATTCAACATTTCCCAACTCAAAACGAGCTTCCTACATCCTAAGCTACAGAATCTTCGGGATTTTTTTAGTTCAGCTAGTCGGATGAATGTTATGATTATATAAAGATTTCATTTTTATGAAAAAAATAATAAATTAACAATGTACAGTGCAACGACCCCCTTTTCTGGTCAAATTGTATAAAATGTGTCTTACCACTCTTGGAGTACGGCTCTACTATTTGGAATCCTTGTGTTAAGAAATACCTGCAGCAATTAGAAAAAGTTCGAAAAATTTTAACCAGAACAGTTTACTATAGAGCATTTCCCAATCCAAATTACCCGCGAACTTTACCATCCTTCATAGAATGGCTTCACTAACTCTTTCTAAAAAGTCTGAAATACAGAAGGGTTGTTAAAGATTTAGTATTTTACTTTCGCATTTCTCGCACGGAAGTTAAATTGAGGGCCAGTAAATAATGGATATTTAAGCCAAGTCTAGAAGATCAACAGTTCTAGCAATACAACACCGTAAATTGAACTGTCCCATCGTAAACATTGCATTTAATTCATTCTTTCTGCGAACCGCTAGGTGGCTTAATCAACTTCCACAGCATTTGATTTCATGTAGAAATTCTAGGGACTTAAGAAGTAAGTTGCGCAAACTAAACGTTTTACAAATACTTTGAATTGAGTATGTGAAGTAAATGGATGTGTGATGGTTTCTCGTTCCGGACCATCCCGACAAATCTATCTGACGTAGCGACAACTTTTATCATATTTGTAACACGTATAATGTATGTACCTAAGATCAATGAAGTTTAGAATGAATAGATCTTGGTTATCCCGGCATATGAAGCATGACGTTCGCTCTTCATTTATGCTGCTAAACGAAGAAAACAAGAAATCACCAGAAGAAGAAGAAGACAGGCTACAATAATTATACCGTTTCTAGCTCAATACTCGAGACGGACTACCTTATTATTATTACTTAACGCTAGCATCCTATTATAACGATAAATAATAACAATTCTTCAGACGTTCCCGACATTGCTCTATTACGCTCATAGGCTCCGATATTTATATCGATAGTGTTCAATGGTTTTCGCGGACTATAACGACGACACTATCTATTAGGTTGTAACGAATTAAATGGCACTGGCTCGCGCCATTTTTTGGCGCGTCTTTACGCGTTTGATCAAGAACAAACCGTAACAATTGGCATATCATTTAGAAGCGCAAACTTTGCTCTACCGGTGAGTACCAAATTTTCTATGTAAAAGTGGGAAAACTTTAGAGTTTTATTGACTTTTTTGCAGATGGACAAAAGGGTAATCCGGGACATTTACTTGTATGAATTCAAGCTGGGCACTACAGCTAAGGAGGAGGACAAGAAGGTCAACGCCGCATTCGGTCAAGGATGTTCCACAATTCGGATGGCGTATCGTTGGTATCAGAAGTTCCGGAATGGAGATGAGAGCTTGGAAGAACATGAAGGTCGTGGGAGGCATAGTGATGTTGATGAGGACAAGCTGAGAGATGTGGTAGAGGAGGATCCACACAAAGTTACCAGGGAGATAGCGAAGGTTCTTGGCGTCAGTCACAACACATCTGCCCGGCATCTGAAGGAAATTGGAAAGACCAATAAGCTGGAAAGATGGGTGCCTCATGAGCTGTCTGAGGAGCAAAGAAACCGACGATATGAGATCTCGTCCGCACTGCTTCTACGGAACGAAACGGACCCATTCCTTGATCGCATCGTAACCTGTGACGAGAAATGGATAATGTACGACAACAGGCAACGATCGGCACAGTGGGTGGAGAGCGATGAGAGCCACAAGGTTTTTGCGAAGCCGGAATTGCACCAAAAGAAAGTAATGGTGACAGTATGGTGGTGTTCGCTGGGAATTGTTCACCACAGCTTCCTCCCTCCCGGTGAATCCATCACGGCAGAGAAGTACTGCATTGAAATTGAAGAAATGATGAAAAAGTTGAAGGATATCCGGCCGGCCTTGGTAAACCGAAGGCGAGTTCTCCTTCTGCACGACAATGCTCGCCCCCATGTAGCACGAATGACGTTGCAGAAATTGAATGAGCTGAGCATTGAAACTCTACCACATCCTCCGTTTTCTCCCGACCTCTCCCCAACAGACTACCATTTCTTCAAGCATCTTGGCGACTTCTTGGTAGGGAAAGTATTCAAATACCAACAGGATGCCGAAAGTGCCTTCGAAGATTTCGTCAATTCCAGAACTTCTGTTTTTATGCTACTGGGATAAAAAAAGCTTGTGTCACGTTGGCAAAGATGTGTAGAATCAGAAGGTTTTTATTTCGATTAATAAACTTGCCTACAAGCCGAGATATTAACTGTTTAAATTTACAGTGGTTCAGTGCCATTTATTTCGTTACAACCTAATATATCCATATTGCTCGAGTTCTCACGATTATAACGACTATACTGCCTATACGACTATACTGTTCCTCGGAACATGCGACAGCAGGGGAGTAGGCGGCGTTGGTGCCCTCGTCAACACGCACTTGGCCATGAACATCGATTCGTACGAGTCTCTGACAAGCCGAATCGGACGTCTGCGACTGAGGCGATGTGGCTCCGTGCCAGCCTTGACTGTGTTCGTCGCGTATGCCCCAACATCCGACTACGACGACGAAGACGTCGATGCCTTCTACGTGGAGCTGGAGAAGTTCTATAAGGAAGATCACACCTTCTACAAGGTGATCGTCGGCGACTTCAACGCCAAGATCGGGCCACGAAGGTCGCCGGAAGAACTTCACATCGGAACCCACGGTTTGGAGTGGAACGAGCAAGGTGAAAGGCTGTCTGAGTTTATCATGTCGACCAAGACCATCCATGGAAACTCGCAGTTCCAGAAGCCTCCCTCCCTACGATGGACCTGGGAATCCCCCGGTGGCCAGTTCCACAACGAGATCGACCACATCATCTTCAATCGCAAGTATTGCCTGACCGATGTCTCCGTTGTCCCCAAGTTCTACACGGGATCGGACCACCGCCTCCTTCGCGCGAGGTTCCGCTTTTCGCATCAAGGAGAGAAGGCCGCGAAGTTCAAGAAGAGGAGTCCTAGAACGACCATCAACTGGGATCTCTACACCTCTCTTGTCGGCCTTTGGGAAGATGCCGTCATGGACAACGTCGACGAGGAATACGATCGCTTCGTGCACCATCTCCACGATAGTGCTAAGGGAGCCGAGAGCTTGAAGACCACCAAGAGACGCCTGTCTCCGGAAACTCTCGAGCTGATACGCCAGCGTGGAGCAGCACGAGCGTCAGGCAACTATCAACTGACGTCCGAGCTTGCAAAGCTATGCAGAACGGCGATAAAGGAAGATCTGAAGGAGAGAAGGGCGGAAGTGTTGGCTGAAGCAGCAGAGGCAGGGCTGAGCATCCGCAATGCCCGCCGGAACTTCGCCAACTTCAAGACCAAGATGACCGCTCTCCGACGTCCTGACGGAACCGTCACCTCTTCCAGAAGGACCATGGAGAAAGTCATCCACGACTTCTACTCCGATCTCTTCGATAGCCACGTCCACCTGCCCCTACGCCATCTTCCGCAGGATGGATACGTCGTTCCCTCTGTTCTCCCTTCCGAGATCCGACACGCTATCTCGTCGGTGAAGAAACGTACAGCACCCGGTCCTGACAGGATCAGAGCTGAACACCTGAAAAACCTCCCGCCAGCGCTCATCAACACCTTGGCGCAGCTCTTCACACGCTACCTGTCCGAATGCAAGGTTCCATCTGAGTGGAAGACCAGCAAGACCGTCTTGCTGTACAAGAAGGGAGACGTGCACGACATTGGCAACTATCGCCCGATCTGCCTGTTGTCCGTAGTCTACAAGCTGCTCACTCGAGTCATCCTGAATAGGATTAGTAGAACGCTGGACGAAGGACAGCCATGCGACCAAGCAGGATTTCGGAGAGGATTCAGCACGATCGACCACATACACACCATTACGAAGCTCATCGAAGTGTCACGAGAGTACAAGCTGCCGCTGTGCCTTACGTTCATTGACCTGAAGAAGGCATTCGACTCCGTCGAGACTGAAGCGGTCATGGAAGCCCTGCTCACCCAGGGCGTTCCTACTCAGTACATCAGAGTCCTTCGAGAGCTATACAGTGGATTCACGACCAAGATCTCACCATTCTACAACGACGTCGTCATTGACGTGAAGAGAGGGGTTCGACAAGGGGATACCATATCCCCGAAGCTCTTCAGCGCCACCCTCGAAAACGTCATGCGCGAACTAGAATGGGATGACATGGGAGTGAAAGTCGACGGCCGGCAACTGCACCATCTTCGCTTCGCTGACGACATCGTGCTCATAACACCGAGCATCAGTCAGGCGGAGCGAATGCTGGCCGACTTCGATCGTGTATGTGGGAGCGCTGGACTGCAGCTGAATCTTACGAAGACGATGTTCATGAAGAACGGATGGGTTTCTGATGCCCCATTCTCGCTCAACGGAACGAACATCTCCGAATGCTCCAGCTATGTGTATCTGGGTCGCGAAGTCAACATGGCCAACGACCTAGCACCAGAGCTGAGCAGGAGGAAACGAGCGGCTTGGGGAGCTTTCAAGAGCGTCGAAGAAGTCGTGAAGAAAACGAAGAACGTCCGACTCCGTGCCCACCTATTCGACTCCACTGTTCTTCCTGCCCTAACATACGCCTCGGAGACCTGGGCTATACGAAAGCAGGATGAACACGCGATCAGCGTCGCGCAGCGTGGAATCGAGAGGACGATGCTCGGAGTGACACGACTCACGCAAGTGAGAGAAGGCCTCCGGAGTTCCGAGCTTCGCCGACGTTCGAAGATCAGAGACGCTGTCACATGGGCCAAGTCGTCGAAAATTAGGTGGGCCGGCCACGTAATGCGATTCGCAGACACCCGCTGGACGAGAGCCGTCACAGACTGGATTCCGCGGGATGTCAAAAGAACACCAGGACGCCCACCAACGCGTTGGTCGGACTTCTTCGTGAAAGCCCTGAACGACCGATATGACGCTCTTCGTGTCCCTCGAGCGAGAAGGATCCATTGGACCACTCTGGCACGCGACAGGGACGAATGGAGACGCTGCTGGCGCCCGCTCGAGCAAGTCGATGATCAACGGGACGACAGGTGATACAGGTGATACAGGTGATACTGCCTATATGTCTAGATATCTATATCTGCATATATATTATTTATGGCGCACAAGTATGTGCATTGTAATAAATAATTAAATAAATAAATAAATATTAAATTAAATTCTGTTCTAAAGCGCGCAAGCAATCAGTGCATTAGAAGACCGGGTCCATTCACTCGAAAAGCACGTCGCGATTTTTATTTGATTGATATGTAGTGTAAATGCTGCTTATATGAAACATCTAAATAAGGATATGTGTGCTCTTTATAATCGTTTTTTTTGTATAGATTACACGTGTCAAACTCCATACAAGCAAAAAAATTTCAATTTTCTAGTTTTAGGTTTCAATAGATTAAAAGTCGCGACGTTTTGGGCGAGGGTATTGAGTAATCTCGTCTTTTGAAACTAAAAAGTGGCCGTGTTTCCGCTCCTTAAAACGAGCTTTGAATCGTTATTTTCCTTAAAATACGAGAATTTTAGAAACCTTTTAGCAAGGTGTTCACTTATTGGGTGGGCAAGTAATTTGAAACTTTAATGAAAGTCATACTACATTTTTTTTCGAAAAAAACTTTTTCTCACCCCTTTTGAAAAATCTAGCCTAATACGGAGGGAGCTTCTTTGGATTTGGATGATGTGCAGTTTGATTACAAAATCGTCAGGCTTGTTTAGAAGAGTGTCGAATTTGGCGTTGAAAAGTGCCAAATTTGACGTGAAAATGGTAAATATGTGCGTTTAGCAATAAGTTGGTGAATTAGACGACTTTCTGTACAATAAAACAGGGCAACTTTGCAGCCGCCAAAAAGAACTATTACCATGTTGAACACATGTGCCTGGGTTTCGAACAGAACTCATAACACCTCCAACGCTTCCTCGGCGAAAGTTTTCCCACTATAGCGAGACCTCCATGGTAGTGCAGTTGGAGGACGCGCTATGTATAATACCTAGCTTTCGCTTGCACATGATCCGAGGTTCTTTGATCGGATCTCATCCAAGCGTTCTATTCTCTGTGATCGGCGGATTACGACTAAACTTATCTGGAAAGGACAAAACACTGATTGCACAAGTCATTCTATAGGTCAAATACGTATTCATTTCTCCTCTTCAGTATGCCAATACATCCTAGCATTGTAAATCTGCAGTTTGTTTATCGAGGAAACACTTCACAAGTGAGAAAAATTTTAAATCTTTCATATGGTCTTTGACCGATTTTTAAAAATAGACTCGTGATTGAAAAAAATGTGGCAAATGGCGTTTTAACTTTCAAAACCTTATCGCAGGACATTACATAGGGGAGGATAAAGGAAGGCGTTATTCAATCCTTTTTAGGATGCTCCACGCACTATACTTCTATGGGATATCGTGGAGGCGATTTGAATGCGTATTTGGTCATACCATGACTTGTGATAGCCAGCCGACGAACTAGTTAGCGTTTTCTCCTTCCCAGAAAGGTCAGATACCAATTCACCGACCCCGGAGGAGAGAAGGCTTGGTTGGTCTGGGCGGGAAATCTGACCAAGAACCTGGTAGCGGGTGCGCGTGATAGCGATATGTTCTCAACCCTGAGGGAGGACACTAGGTATGTTCAAAGTTCAGTTAAATGCGGAAGATGTAGGATGCTGACTACACTTTATTGTTGCTCTTCAAACTTTTCTATAACCCACTAATCGAGAGTGTTTCAAGGCTACATAAGTCTTTCACCTGGGAATTATCAGGTTGGTGCAGAAGGAATGCGGGTTTTTTGTTCTGTTCTTTTCAACACTATTTTTATAAATAAACTACGAATTTTTCATAAGGTATTATACATTTAGTATATGTTCAGGAATGAACTTTGGGCGCCTGGGGCTAACAATGAACATTGGGCGCGTGTAGCGCAGTCGGAGGAGGTGTCGACGGTCGCGTGCACCCGATACAAGGTTCCTGGTTCGGATTTTCCGCCCAGGCCAACCAAACCTCCCATCCCTCCGGGGTCGGTGAATTTATAACAGACGTGTCTGGGAAGGAAAGCGCTGACGTGTTCATCGGCTGGCCACCGCAAGTCATTGAATGGCCTGATACGCTTTTAAACCGCCTGCGACACCCCATAATGCGCTGGCGCATGCCAAAATGGATTGAGTAACGCCGTCCTTTATCCTTTATCCTTTATTATACATTGTTAGAAAGCTTATTGCATGCGCTTTCTAAATAGTACATGGAATTTAATCCAAGTCGCTTACTAAAAATTATGCTGTTTTCACTTTCAGATATCTAAACGCGATTTTCGTCAAGTTTTCGTCCTTTGGCTGATGTCGGGAAGCTTTTTTGGTTTAGGCAAACATCGTCTGTTATCACAAAGTATCCATCTCTCATCGTAGGCCACAATCCGTTCGAGAAACGGATCGTTGGCGTTGCGCTAAAGATGGCTGACCATATCTTAGAACGGCGATTTTTTCTGACTTTCGGGCAGTTCAGCTTCTAGCTGTCCCAATTTACTTAAAATGGTGAACAGGTGTAGTGCGATCGAGGATGAGGTCCTCGGCATATCTCGCGTGGCTCTACGCGGATCAATTTCGACGGTCGGATCATTATCAACGGCTGTCGTTCGTCTTCGAAGCTGGTATTGCCTGCACGAAACTTTTGGGACCAACGTTGTACTGTGCATTCGCTGACACCGAGCGGTTTAAGCGGAAGTACAGCCTGGTTTCAACTCGTGGAAGTAAAATTGGCGAAAATCGCGATTATACATCTGAAAATAAATGCCAAATTATTTTTTTTATAAGCGACCTAGATTAAATTCCACATACGTTTTCAGAAAGCGGATATAATACTCTTTCCAATAATGTATAATACATTATGAATTTTTTTAAAAAATAGTGTTGGGACCATTGGAGCAAAAATCGCATTTCCTTTGTACCAACCTGATATTTTCAACTTTTCGTAAGGTTAGCAATAAATAAAGTATAAAAGACATAGTTAGTCTATCCTTTCTGGGATTCGCCGTGCATTTTACTTCGATGGAATGTCGTGGAGGCAACCTTAATGCGTATTTGACTAACAGAATATCTTGCGGTGGTGAGCATGTGAATGGTTCAATGTTTTATCGTTCTGATTGAACGGCCCGAAAGAATATAATGTTTGTTTGGCCTCAACGGAAAATCCGAATCAGGTACCTCGAAAGCATTTCGACAGAAAGCGAAAAGGTCCGTAGACGCCTTCTCGTTCCCACGGTTTGCCTACAATAGTGAAATTTTGATTTCAGTTTACTCCATGTTGAAAGGATGAAAGATAAAGGACGGCGCTACTCTATTCCTCTTGAGCTACGCCATGCACCGTACTTCTATGGGGTGTCATGGAGGCGATTTGAATGCAAATTATATACGAGCCAGCGAAGGAGAGCAGACTGACTGAGATTCAGTTTCCCCACAAGTGCCCTAATATTTTTGGATTTTAGGGAATTGTTTTTTTTGTAAACTTCTAATGCCATATCGCTGCCTTTTTCGAGCTCTCTTTATTAGACAGATCATATTTTCAAAAACGGTGTCTCGGAATCTGGAACATGCAATAATTTGCGGCTCATTTCCAGAAAACAGGAGTCGCCAAAAATCGCCAGAACATAGCGATTCGAGGAAATTACATACTTATGGTACCCACTCCCCATGAAGTGCATAATTTTTTTCTTTAAAGTGTAGGTTTTTGCCTAACCACCAAACGCGATCAAGCCGTAATCATGAGTGGTACTGGTCATTGTGGAGAATAGCAGTTGACATTCTCATCATGAGGATCCTTTCACTAGTAGTACTATCAAAATCCAAAAATATAGAAGAACAACTGATGTAGTCAACTTCTGATATCGCTTAGATTACCCTAATTCGATCGGACCAGCACAATAAACATAACCTTTTTGAATTTTTTGTCGTTTTCAACCAGGGGTGTGCGTAATTACGATTTACGATTTTACGATTTGCTGCGATTTTTGGCTTTTTTACGATTTACGACATTTTGTGTCGAAAATCGTAATTTTTCGTAAATGTTATCAATCTACTGGCAACCAATGTCCAAGTGTCGTTCGCACTCCTTTTCGGTTCAACCTAACTCTACTGAAACTTTTGTCGAGACATCTTTGCAACATGTGGCCGAGCATTGTCGTGAAGAAAGTAAACATTCTTCCGTCATGGCCGTTCCCACTGCCTAACCTCACTCAAATTTTGCAGTTGGACAGCGTAGATACTAGCAGTCATTGCGGTGCCGTGTCGAAAAAGCTCGTGGTAGTGCACTCCCTGAGAGCCCACCAACAGTACAGCATTACCTTCTCGCGGAAGTCGGGCTTTGATAGCTTGGGAGGTGGTTGTCGTTGAGCCTTCCGGGCAAGCTTATCGTGGAAGGCTCGGACTCATCTGCTGTGACTAAGGTACCCCAGAAAGTACGAAAGCCGAGAGACTGAGCGATGCCGTGCCGCGACGACCGGTCCGAGTCACGGAGATCGTGGGCCACTCAAGTCGAGACCACCTCTATCACACTCTAGAATACTTTGGAATGTATGGCATTATATTTCAGTATGTTTGGGCTATAAGCTCTGAAAATTTAAGACCTTTTGGTGCAAGATGGGATAGAGTTGTGCAATGCATTAGCTCAGTACGTGTTGTCTGTTGAACTGCATGCGCAGTGTCAGTGGTTTCTTCGACTAGTGAGCGGTGAAACGGTTCGGAAAATTTTTTGTTCCAATAATGATTTTTTACTGTTAATTCTGCTAAATCCCATATCTTTACGCATCTAAAGAACGCCTAAGTGGTTGAAAATTCAATTTCCTTCAAACGATGAAAGTTGAAACATCATGCATAGGTTAAGCTAACCTTTTGGAATCAACAACTTTTTCGACTTTCTTAAAACGTGTCAAGTTTGGTTTGAGATACCTTGTCTGACCGGAAGAAAAAGTTAGAGTAAAACAGGCGGAAAAACTTTGATAAGAAAACTCCCAGCTTGGGCTGAAAATAACACGACAAATAAGCAAATATTGCATCATTTTGTATTAACACTAGCATAAAAACTTGTAAAAATTCAGTTGCACTGTACTACGTTAGCTACATAACTTTTACGATTTACGGTTTACGATTTATTTCATAATTACGATTTACATTTTACAAAATTTCGAATTTAATTTACGCACACCCCTGTTTTCAACGAACTACTACTTTGACGTAAATCTCCACTTACGCTGCAGCATCACTATTTAGTTTTTTTTTTAAATTTTATTATAAAACAAGACAAAATATGTAAGGGGTTCTAGTAACTTCTCTTCTTCTTCTTCAGCGTCTGTCCTGCTTCGTAGCGGGGTCCGCTATTCTGGTGTCATGACGCCACCTTTCCCGATCCTAGATCAGGGTGGACACCAGCCGCTTTCAAGTCCGTATGTAACGTATCAACCCAGCGCTGCTTCGGGCGCCCTCTAGGCCGCTTTCCTGTTACCTCGAAGTTAAGGCCTATCTTGCGGACGCTGTCTTCTTCTCCACGCAGAACGTTCGTAAGCGAGCCTCGCGCATCTTGTCCGCTATCGGCGCGACACCGAACTTCTGCCGAATAGCATCGTTTCGGATGCGGTCCAGGCGCGTGACTCCTGCCGTCCAGCGCAGCATCTTCGTCTCCATGACGCTGAGGCGCGTTTCAACTTCCTTAGTCGCAGGCCAATACTCAACGGTAGATCTTTGACTTAAAGCGCTCTGGTATCTTCTTGTCGCAGAGCCAGTCAACGAGCGCCACTTGGACCAAGCTGCACTCACGCGTGAATTCACTTTGACCATCAGTTTGCCATCAGACGCGACTGCTGATTCCAGGTACTCAAAGACCGCAGTGCGTGGAAGCTCGATGCCGTTTACCTTGATGGAGCTGGACTCGGTAACGTCCGTCGTTAATTACTCGGTCTTCTTCACGATCAATCTGAGTCCAAACCGCTCCAAGCGATCGCACCAAGCTTGCAACTCTCGCTCGAGTTCTCCTTTATCTTCGCTAGCGAGCATCATGTCATCGGCATAAAGCAACGTCCAAGGGACGGGCTTCTGAAGATCTCGTGTGATGGCATCCATGACGACAACAAAGAGGAGTGGGGAAAGCGCAGAACCCTGGTGTACCCCGACAGAGATGGAGAACTCCATCGAGGTTCCAGCTGCAGCTTGAACTCGACTCTTTGGACAAGAGTAGAGAATTCGCCCCCACTCTATAAGCTCTTCGGGAACTCCATGATGTCGCAAGGCGTACCATATCACTTCACGCGGTACGCGGTCAAAGGCCTTCTCCAAGTCGAGGAAGGCGATATGCACTGCCTTCTGTTTCTCGCGATGCTTCTCTATCAGGAGGCGAGTGGCGTGTATGGCATCGATAGTGCCACAACCAGCCACGAAACCGCACTGATTGCTGGACAGCTGGACGATGTCCCGAATTCGTCCTTCGACAATTCGCTCAAAGATCTTCATGCTGTGCGAGAGCAAGCGAATTGGACGGTAATTGGAGCAGTCTGCAGGACTGCCCTTCTTCTTCCAAATCTGGATCGTCGTACTTTGGCGCCAACACTCAGGCACTTTCTTCTCCGCCACAACCTGATTAAAGAACTTCGCCAACCACTCAGCAGGGTACCAGTACTTGGACTTCGTGGACGTCATCGGGCCAAGTCGCTTTGCCTGGCCTCATCTTCTTCAAAGCCGCTTCAATCTCCTCCACGGTGATCTTCTGAACGGGGCCGTGGGTTGGAGCCGTTGAAGGGATGGCTGGATGAGGGAACTCTACCGTAGAGATTTCCTCCAAGTAATCGCGCCATCGCTTCAATGCCTTCTTGCGGTCCGTAAGAAGATGGCCGTTCTCATCATTGATGCCGAAGAACTTCTCGATGTCCTCGGTCTGCCGATGGCGATTCTTAGCAAGTCGGTACAGATACCGCTCGCCATCGCGTGACTCGAGCTTCTCGTTGACATCTCCATAATGAGTGGCTTTCGCAACAGCCACGGCATTCTTTGCAGCTTTCTTCGCTTCTTGGTACTTCCGCCAGTTATCGTCTGTCTTTTCGCCGAGAAACACGTGATAGAGCGACTTCTTCTCTCGCATTTTTGCTTTCACGTCATCTGTCCACAGCCAGGCCTGCCTGTCGACCTTCCGTCGCCCAGGCTTCGTAATGCCGAGTTCCGACTGTGCAGCTTGACGAATCGCGTCGGTCGCCTTCTTCCAAGTTTCGTCGACAGTCGTGACTGTCGGTAACCGCACGCGAGAAATCACAGCTGCTTCCTTCTCTCTGATTCGCCACCACTTAATTCTAGCTGCACCGCATCGCTCAACCTGCTTCAGCCTCGGAGGGGCGATCTTCAAAGTGCAGATCAGCGGTCGATGCTGTGGGGCGACCGTCTCATACGGCACGATCTTCGCGTCTGTGACAAGACTCCGGTCGCGATCTCTCACAAGGACAAAGTCTATCTGAGTCTTTGTGTTCCCACTGTAGTATGAGATAAGGTGCGAGTCGCGTTTTCGGAAGACGGTGTTCACTATGGTGAGGTTATGCGATTCCGCGTAATCAAGATTGCGCTCACCATCGGCGTTACGTGATCCGTATCCGAACCCCCATGACAGCTGTACCCGTCTTTCGTAGCACCTACGTGCCCATTAAGGTGATGACATCTTTCGACGGTATCACTGCTGTCTTCTCATCAAGCAGGCTCCAAAACTCTTCCTTGGCTTGATCGGAGCAGCCACTCTGCGGAGCATACGCAGAGAAGAAGTGATAGAGTCGCTCCTTCGCGGCGACAACGATCTTCATCAACCGATCGTCATAGCGTTCGACACTTACAATCGAGTCACGAAATCATTCGGAGACGATTATTCCGACACCACTGGTGGTTCTGGGACTTCCACATAGAACGGCCTTGAAGCCACGTCCTATGTCCCTTAACTTGTGGCAGGACCACTTCGTCTCCTGCACCGCACAGAAATCAACTCTTCTACGCTCCAGTGCTTCAACCAACTCGCACGAGCGGCCCGTCAACGTACCCACATTCAGCGTTGCCACGCGGGTCCTGCTTACGTTACGGGACTTTCGGACTAGCTCAGTTGCCCCCCGATGCCGGCCTGTCACAAGGGCCTGTCGCCTGCAATCGAGTGTCCGTGTTCGGCTTAACTCGCAGAGCGAGTAGTTTCCAGTGGTACCACGTGGAGGAACGGACATCGTCACCTAAGGGGTCTAGTAACAGAAATCAGAATTGATAAATCGCACCTATGTATATCTGAGGGAGTCATATAGTGATTTACGTCTCTATTCCCTACCTTGAGTTTCTACGAGAACTTCAGTTACTGTTCCATAGTGCGTTCCTTTCATTCAAGTTAGGGTGGTTTTGTAGCATGCGATTACGTACGCATTTGCTGCTTTAGCCCTCCCGAATAAGATAGATCCAACAAATCCTTGTGGATTTTTTCATGTACCTTGGTTTAGCGTTGTGAACAGAGGGCATTCCTGGACTCAAATCGACTGGGCTATTGTTTCGGTGTCAGTCAGCTGTCATCTTAAGGAGAGGCCAGTACTTAATAGAATTGTAAGTATTTCTTAGTGTAGGCACTGAACGTTTGTCGAGGCCTGCGCGCAAGCTCTGAAGTCTCCCAGCTCTTATGGTGTAAATCTCTTTTCTTCATGTCTTGCTCAATGAGAATTTGTGTCGCGTTTATTGGCTCATGCTAATTTCTGTCGAATATAAACAACTGAACAAGGGGAAGGAGTTATTGGGGAAGACGATTTTTCTCTTTTTGAAGAATTGTGGATCTTCGACAGAAACCAGCACTAGCGAATAAAAGCGACACAAATTCTTATAGGGCAAGACATTTTCTTTCGACCGACATATAACACCAAGCCTCAGTCTACCAATACTTTATTTATTTATTTATTTATTTATTTATTTGCACTAAAATAGTGCGCTAATACAGTTAACGAAACACACTGGACACGAAGTATCAATAATCGAGAATTACTGAATAGAGTAAAATAAAACCTCAACAGATCAACCTATTGCATCCATCTTAACTATGCGATGAGGAAAACCTTCAATCAAGAGTAAAAGGTAGTCTCACACAACAAATGGAATCAGCTTAAAAAATCCACGGGTCTGGGGTAGGGGAACTGAATGAAGACGAGCAGTGGGCCGCCAACACTGCAAGTCGCTGGACGAAACGGCTCCGGATACCAGCTTAGTAGGCCCGCCGCCTCCATCAGTGCCCCTTTGACGGTTGTGTAGAAAGGGTAAAGTGAAATTAGATTTTGGATTAAACAGAACAGGAAAATAACAAGGTGTCAAGGAATGCCGAGTCATCAAGAAACAAATACAGATTCGTAGAGACAACATTACATAGCGAGAGTTATTACAAACAGGAATGAACAGAACAACACAAACTTCACTAAGGTAGGAACGCAAACTTATGGTTAGTCAGAAGCGGGCAAGAATAGAAAACCCTGAAAAAAAAGGAAAAAACTTTAAAAAGAGAGAAATGCAAGAGCAGAAATGCAAGAATTTTCGCGTCTTTCATTTCTACGATATATCGACAATGTGCAAAACTGAGAGCAACTCAATCTTCTTCAAGTTCTTCCGGAAAATGTGAACGTTCGGAGCTTCTAGTAGACTTGCAGGTAACATTTGTAGCCAACGTGCACCACGAAAGAAAATGGAATTGAAGATCTTTTCACGATTTTTCTTCTTGATTTGTGGATAGCAAAAACAGTAGCTATTTCGGTGACCAAGTGTTGGCAAAAATACCCAGTACTTACTCGCTCTAAGAATTGATTCCCCTTTTAGTACCTTAAAACAGAAAACGAGATCATTGAATATGCGCCTGTAGAATAGACTTTTAAGTTTAAAAAGCATAAGCCTTTCCTTATAATTAGGAATTGTACCAGGGTCAGACGAGGACCGTATGCATCTGATAAACAAAATTTTTGTAAACGTTTTTTGCACCTTTTCAAGCTTGAACTGGAATTTTTTTGTGAAGGGACTCCAAATCTGGCAGCAATATTCCAATAATGGTACGACATACGACTTGTATAAGTTAATTAGGATCGAGCTTTCAGTGTTTTTAATATTTATAAAGATCAAAAACAGAGTAGAAAAAGCTTTTCGTACAAAGGTATCTATATGAGTTCCAAAATTTAACTTACGATCCACAACAACTCCTAAATCACGAACCTCAGTCACAGAGCTGAGGACGTTGTTGTTGAAATTGTTCTCCACATTCTCTGAAGTACCTATATGCAAGACAGAGGTTTTGGTGATATTGACTGGTATTTGCCAAGCATCAGCCCACTCCACCATAATTTTGACAGATTGAGATAAGGCTTGGCATACCTGATCCTTGTTGCCACTGTTATATGCACCGTATATTTTTATGTCGTCAGCATACATTTGTACCTTCACTTGGTTGCCAACCGACAATCTTGAAGGAAGATCGTAAGTGTATGCTAGGAATAGTACCGGTGAAAGTACGCCTCCTGGGGCACTCCGCTTTTGCATTCGAAGCAACTTGAAAAGGAGTTTCTAACCTTAACGCGCATATGCCTTCCACTCAAATAAGAGTGAATCCATCTCAAAAGAGAACCTTGAATGCCAAGTTGGTGAAGCTTGATGAGAAGCTTTTCGTGGCAGACCCTATCAAAAGCTTTGGACAAGTCGAAGTAAATGATATCCACTGAGTTTCCATTATTTATAGCAAGATTCCAATCAAAGACAGAATCTGCAAGCTGAGTGGCTGTGGAAGCGCCTACCGTGAAACCATGCTGCTCAGGAGGAATTAACCTGTTTCTATAGAGATGAGCTACTATTCTATCCCGCACAATTTTTTCCAGTATTTTGACTGGAGCAGGTGTTTTACTTACAGGCCTAAAGGAGGAAAGTGAGACGGAATTTGGATTTTTTGGAATAGCCGTGATAATGGACTCCTTCCAGATCTCAGTAGCTTCGCTATACATCAAGGAAACATTAAAAATCATTGAGAGGGTCCTATAAAGTGAGTGCGCACATTTTTGAAACACAATTTGTGGGATCCCGTCGAAAGTTGCTGACGTAGAGCTTTTCATCCGCTTCATAATTCTTAACACCTCATTGGGCTGTATCACAAAATCACATACTCCATGTATATCGGATCTCTCAGCCGTTTCTGATTGCTCAAGTAAACTACTCAATTCACTTGATATCTCTTCCGATCTTGAAGTGTAAACGGAAGCAAAATAACTACTACTTGGTGCAATCTCAGGAAGATCAGAGATGTTTAGGCTGATTCATAGTCAACTTATCCATAAGGGCAAAATCCGCTATTTTCGTCCGAATTCTAAAGACTCTGCACTTAGCCTAGGGAGCGCTCCTCGTAAGAAAGTCGAAGCAGTCCGCATCTAGAAAACGAGCGATACGTAAAACTCTTTTGCCCTTTTCAATCTCTCCTTTAAGTGTACTATTGTGTGATGACCATATTGGAGAACAGTACTCTAACAGCGGCCCCACACAAAGACAAAATAGTTTTATAAGAGGCAGAGCAGGGCGCAGTTATTAGTTCTCATTTGCTTATGACTTTATTTGCGAACATTTTAAGAGTGAACTTATTTGTAGTGCGAAGTTGTGTGCAAGTCGAAGACGTCGGGAAGTCACTTTCTGTGGCGCATGGCCGATGGGGCTCCATGCCAGGCCGAGAGCAACCGAGCTGTCTGCAGCCATGGAACATGCCAGGTAGGTCATTATGTTTAATTACATTTCAGGAAAACATCAGCAGTCCGCGGAATAAGCTCCTTTATTTGAAAGCTCCTTGAAAGCTATTCTTTCATTCGCAACTGGAATCCGCAAATTTGTGATTTCTATCTCACACGGGACCTTTTTGCAGTAAAACATATGACGCATCAAAGCTTCTCAGGTTAGTAAATATTTTGTTTTAAATTCCACTGGACAACTTTAAAAAGATGGCAATGAATTTTCAGTTTAAAAATAGCCCTGACTTTCTTTAAGAGTTTGCTAGTCGCGTGCCTACGCACTCGAGAGGAAGGTATCCCCCTATTAATATAATAAACTAACTAAATATGTATGAATTTATTCTGACATTTTTTAGCCAGGGAGGATTTTTGAGAATTATTTAAAAGTCGAAATTAGACTTTCCACCAAGCCATTTCTTCGTTCATGAATCGGTGAATTCACATCAGACTTGGGAAGAAGGAGGTGCTGACTTCTCCATCACCTGTTCAGCACATACAATACCGTCCGCGTCGCGCGGTCAAAAAGACGGTTTGCGACGGAAAAATCCGTCGCAAACAGTCTTTTTGACCGCGCGACGCGGGCGGTATTGTAAGGCAGATGGGCATTCAAGCTGCTTTCACGATAAGGAGAAAGAAAAAAAGGACAGTTTTGAGCAATTCTTTTTGGGAATGCGCCACGCATTCTTCTTCTACGAGAGACCGTGGAGAAAATTTGAATGCGTGTTTAGCCAAAGCAACGACTTGTTGTAACCGGTCGATGAACAAGTCAGCGATTTATCCTTTCCAGACAAGTCTGGCAGCAGCTCACCGATCCGGAGGGATAGAAGGATTGGTAGGCCTATGCGGAAAATCCGAACCAAGAACCTTGAATGGCGTTGGGCGACAACCAGCATCTTTTCCTACTGCGCCACAACGCGCCACATCCACGATATCGCTAAAAATGGGCGCCGTGGATCCGATCGTTCTTCGTCTTTCATTCCTTATCCTTCCAGGTCGTAGGATGCGACGACGTCATAGGCTCCTCGCTTCGGTTCGATGTGTGCGGAGTCTGCGGTGGTCGCGGTGACAGTTGTGACAGCGCCCATTTTGTCTGGAAGGAGTCCGGTACGGCTAGAGTCTTTTGCTTCAATCGAGGTTGAACACGATGCCCAGCCGTCTTCAACTCGAAGGAGTTGTTGCAAAATTCCTGATTAAACGCACGTCCTTTACTTATTCCAGGCTGTCGTTGATTTCAGCTGTTCAGCTACTAGGCGCTGAATTTTTACGGGAACGTTCCCTTACATTCGCTTTTTACGGAGTTATTTAGGAGAGTTCACCGAGTGCCCGACGTCGTGCACAGAAGCGGCTCGTGAATTCCACGGCGGTAAGGAGGGCGACGGTCGTGAAGCGAGAGCCATAGTCGTCTGTGTGAACGCGAACACCGGGCGGGTGGTGCCCGAGCGGCTCTGTGCCGACCGGAAGCGACCGACACCGAAGACGAAGCCGTGCCCTCCGCTCATCTGTCCAAGCAGGTGAGCACCTCGCCGAGGCACCATTCATCGCTAACTGCTCGTTGTCCAGCAAAAAAAAGACGAACAGAAGGCAATGGCGACATTATTGCCAATGTCCTGCAGGGTTGAGTAAGGGTTCGAGACCCGCCTGGTGCAATAGTTTTGACGGCAACATAGCATGTGTTTGACATATGAGTATATGCCTTGTACTCTGGCTTAGTCTACAGTATTTGTTTCGTTTATTATTTATGGAGCACAGTTTGCACAATAAAATAAAATAAAATAAACACCATAACACCTGTAAGAGCATCCTGTTTTTTAAAAATGTCTGTCTTAAACAACCTAGTAAATTATTATTATTATTAACCTTCAGTAAACAACTAACACATATCGACTAGATTGTCTAGCTATTTACGAAATGTAAAGTCTTACCCCTCTGAAATCGGGACTCACTTTCCAGAAACAAGATTCGACAAGATGATAAGCATGACAACATCTTGGCAAAAGCCGATAGTCACCAAGCTGAGGTCTAGTCGTACCTTCATTTATTAGAAGATTTTTATTTATCTATTCGCAGTGTGAATACAAAAAATCAGAACAAGAAACGTTTTAAAGTTGGAGAGCAGTAAAAGACAGTACAATAGGAAACAAATACTAGGAAGTACTATGCTTGCGAATACAACTGCAATAGTTTGCTTGACAAGTTTCTTGACAAATTTCTTGGATTTACGCAAAGATGAACATAAGAGATTTTCGTTTTCCGCAGGAACTAAGGATGAGAACCACGACGCAAAATAAGGATGTATGGGGCGAAAAGCGGCCGAATGGAAGAGTAGCGCCAAGTCGCAAACACCGACTGGAAAGAAGTCCTGTAAGAGAACAGTCCTAGCAACATTTAAGAGTCACTTAAGAAAGGCGTATGAAAGAGAGAAGTCAGGAAAACGAGATTAAATAGTGGTAGAGGTTTCGTCATGATCCCCTGAATTAGGTTTCGCCTCACCAAGTGTCACTAAAACTATAACAAGGGAAGGGTCTGAAGCGTATGCCTGAACGGGGGAGCGAGTCATATAGGGAGAATCCTCATCCCTCAATTGGTTTGAAAATGTGTTTGTTTGTTGCCAAGTCGTTAAACCCAAGGAGTAGGGGGTCACAGTGGGATATAATTGGGGGTCTTGTACGCCCGCGATACTTCTGCAGCCAGTGGCTCGGAGCGCAGGTGGGTAGAGGGTTGACTCATGCGAGAGAGGTCAGGGGTCCTCTGCGCTGCTGCACTTTTGCATTTCAACTGATTGGTAGAGATTTGTGGGATTCTGACGCCTATACCATTTTCAGACGTTTTCTGCGCATTTTTTCGTTGTGGTATTCAACATGGTGATGTATAAATGTTCAACACCAGTGATACACAGGTACAAAGTGCATGAAGCACTACTGGGCACCTTACGAGTAGCGTTTAAAGGCCACAGGCTCATAGACTGTTTCCATACATGGACCAAAGGTTTCAGGAAAAACCACTCTGCTCGGATTTTCAAAGGAGACCACGTTGTGACGTCGGAGGTGGTTCAAATGAGAAACGAGGTGTGCGGATCCCGCAAATTACGCTAAATGGCATCGATACACTCTTTCCCTCATGTCTGCCTGTCACCTGGAAATCAGAGGTCTGCTGAAGGTTTTCTAAAACCTAACACCAACAATGTTCGCCGACGGTCCAGTGGTGATCCACCTCTCACGCTGAAGTGTGGCCCACCCTTTAGATAAGGAATCTTTGAGGGAAGAAATCATGCTGGCCGAACGGATGGCCAGCATACTCAAGAACTTCGAAACACGTCAACTTGAATTTGACGAAGATGAACAGCTGGAAGTGGTAGAAGAAGAAGAGGAAGATTGGGATCCGCAAGATGAGCTGATGGACGTGGAGAGGCAAGCAAGCAGTGGGCATATGATAACGTTTTCGGGTGGAACTCTTGTTTCGGAGGAAAGGGTACGTCTTCAATTGGATTTCGATCGCGTGCTCATAACCATTGAGGAAGACACCGCGATTCACTACACAGGCACTTCGTACATGTGTATCACTGGTGCTGAACATTTATCACCATGTTGAATACCACAGCGTACAGCTGGAAAAATGCGCAGAAAACGTCTAAAAATGATATAGACGTCAGAATCCCCGAATCTCAACCAATCAGTTGAAATGCAAAAATGCAGGAACGCAGAGGAACTAAACCCCTGACCTCCCTCGCACTAGTTAACCCTCTACCCCCTGCGCTCCGAGCCACCGGCTGCTATCGTATCGCGGGGGTACAAGACCCCCAAACGCGTGCTGCGCCGTATCCCATTGTGACCCCCTACTCCTTGGGTTAACGACTTGGCAACAAATAAACACATTTTTAAACCAATTGAGGGATGAGGATTCTCCCTATATGGCTCGCTCCCCCGTTCAGACATACGCTTCAGACCCTTCCCTTGTTAGTAGCGATGAGAGTTAAATATAATAGGAAACAACAGATGAAACCACCCTTCAAGAATTCATCGACTCAAAAAGTTTATAACTCCAGGATCCAGAAACTCTAGGCTAACCTCCTTACACATTCATTTTCTAACGGTGTTTAACTGAGTTGATAAGCTGGTATTGCAACGCAGATACTACAACTTAAATTGTTTACTCATCGTTTTTCAATCAGTGATCAATGTAATACCTAAACTGTGAAAAAACACCAGGGCTCTTCCTCTTCCTATTCATCTTCTCCAAATCTAAGCCGGTGGTCAAAAATACAGGGCTGACGACATTCTCTGTTGGCAGAGTGTCAGGTTTAAATACATATCTGTAAGTTTTAGGCTCTAGAGATGAGGAGTAAACAGTTTTACAAGTTCGGTTAGGCTAATTCAGTTCCTATGAAAGTAGCATCGTATGGAGGCGTTATGAGGCTGCGGCGCTCCTAGGTATGATTGGAAGTAAGACCGTACTCCTAGGCTTAGGACACTCCATAGCTGTGTATACTGATTGCCTAACTGAGCTCTGCGCTATTATACCGAAATCAAATTATTTGCTTAAACTATGATTTGATTAAATTGAATTATTACTGTCACTCTCACTTTAGGAGCATTCTTTAGTTGAGGAGCGCGAGTAGGGCAGCCGCAGGAGGTGCCGGCTGTCGCTTGCACCCGATACTAGTAGGTTCATGGTTCGGATTTTCCGCCCAGGCCAACCAACCTTTCCATCCCTCCGGGATCGATGAATTGGTACCAGAGTTGTCTGGGAAGGAAAAAGCGCCAACTTTTTCATCGGCTGGCCACAGCAACTCATTGTATGACCAATCACCTAAACGAAATCCCGTAGAAGTAGAATACGTGGCGCATCCCAAAAAAGGATTGAATACCGCCATCCCTTATCCACTGGTTTAGGCTCCGTGTATTTGGACTTCTAAAGAGCAGCACAATACTGAAAAATACGAATTTGAAGTGCATAGTCATATTACTTTTTTCACAGTTGATCCTCGTGAGATTGCTAACATTGTACAGTATTGTTTTGTACGTTATTTCCTTGTTCTATAAGTGCACTTAAGATGCTTTTTTAACCATATATTTAAACAAATCGAAAAATAGGGCCCACATTAAAATTATCACAGCTTAGAACGCAGACACCTAGAACGTTCTTCTCCTTATTCTGAGCATTTGAAGATTTTTTAAAGAGAGTACGAGCATTAGCACAATTGTTCGGTGGTTTTACGCAATTCGAGATTCTTTGTAAAATTCTATTTTTGTAAAAAAAAATTGCAAAAAGATTCTCGTTTAGTTTTTGTCAATGTTCAATTGATTACTAATTATCGGTTTGAATAAGCTTGTTGTAAACGTTCATTTAAAGTTTAGAACATTGAGAAAAACCAACTGGATAGTTCTCAAAGCAAACAGGTTTCCTCTGGAATGAAACTGAACTCACTCCAAATTAAGCTGATCACCTACTAAATGAAATTCGTTTTAATGAATTTATTAAACGTTTTCCTTTTTTGTTAAACCGCTGAAGATATTGGTGAGTGAAGAAATTATTTAAACTATAATAATTTAATTAAAAAGTGTTTTGACTTTATTTGAAAAATGCTAACTATTTACCTTTACTTATTACCATTACTTTTATTTTATTTAATTACCTGAACGGTTCCAAAAAATTATTGTAATATTGGAAGATTCGTAAAGGGTTCTAAAAAATCGCTCATCCTCAACTTCCTGAACAGGTACTATTAGGGTGTCCAGAAAGTATCTGCAGAAATACAACAATATTTTCAAAATAACACAATTTTTTATCAACATTTTATTAAGCAGCCAAATAACCTCCGTCAACATTGACTACTCTCCGCCAACGTTCTACAAGACTTGGAATTCCTCTGGCGTACAAATCCGGCGAGTTGGAGGTGAAAAAAGCTCGGAAGTCATTCTCGAGGTGGTCACGATCTTCATAACGCTTCCCTTCCAGATGATGCTGAAGTGATCGAAAAAGGCGGTAGTCACTTGGAGCCAGATCTGGGATGCGGCAGAACCTCCCATCCAAGTTCCAGAATTTTTTGAGAAGTCGTCTTCGCGATGTGTGGGCGCGTGTTATCGTGCAGCAAGAGATCTTTGTCGCCTGTTCCTTTCGCAACTTGTCAGCCAGTCTCTGCAGTTGGGTAGCGTAGAGCTCGGCAGTGACATCGTGCTGTCAGACAGCAGCTCGAAATGGTAGATCCCATTAACTCCCCACCAGACGCTCAGCATGACTTTCCTCGCATGAATTTAACCTTCTACGAAAGATTTCGGCACTTCATCGCGTTGGCATCACGCACGTTTACGAGCGTGGCTGACGTAGGGGACCCATTTTTCGTCTCCTGTGACGATGGTGTCCAGCCAGTTGAAGGTGCGACTTCGGGAGAGCAGCTGAGGGCATATGTCCAGAGTCTTCGCCGGTTGTCGTCGGTCAGTTCGTGTGGGAGCCACTGACCGAGCTTTTTAACAATTCCAAGAGATCGCAGTGCATTGTCCATGGTCGATGGGGAACAGCCAAGAGCAGCAGCGAATAACGCACACTTCCTATGGATGCTGCTCCGCCTCCTCAGTTCATCCAAAGATATCGTTGTCGGTCGACCAGAGCCAGGCTCATCTTCGAATATCCTGTTAGCGCTTCTAAAGCGTTTGAACCAGCTATACACAGACCGTACAGAAGGAGCTTCAGAGCTGAATACACGGCACAAGTTTCGATAAGCTTCTGCAGCGGAGTGCCCAGATTCAAACTCGTAAAGAAGTACGTGTCTAATATGTGTAGACAGTTTGGCCATCGTACAGTGAAATAGGCAAGGAAGACGGAGCTGAATATGTTATGCAGATACAGCATGATAGTGTCTTTATATAGCACTTATGCTCAGTCTTCAGCATATTTTAACAAGCGAGGTTTTATTTTAGGTAGAACATCCACTTTTAATTTAGTAAGAAAAGGAGGTTGGCGTTAAACTCTTCTTACACCTACCGGCTAGGTCTTTTCACCTAGACTAGTAGGGTTGTTTGAAACCTCTTATCCATTGCATCAGGAGCTCTCTACACTCAACCTCTTCTACCACCTATGACCTCACACTTTCTTGGAGTGGTCCCACCAAGATGTGCAATTCCACAACATTATGTTTCACGTCTAATCCCATGCACTTTGTCGTCCTTTGTATTTTGTGGTCACTTCTCCTTTGAACTCTTTATTGCACATACGTTATTACGTTCTGGGTTTTCTTATTTATCTTAGCTTCTTCAATGTATTTGATCTCTTACGTAGAATCCTCTGATTAACTTTTAATTTACTTCACGAACAGTCCTTAACGTCATCGGGACACGGCCCAGGTTCAGGACTTCCATATAGGAAGGATACAGGTATGTTGACTAGATGAGGATGTGCACAGCGGGACGGATACTTCTCAGTTTGGTTTTCGTATAAGGGCCCGTGCGAAACGAAAACCAAATTAGCTCCTTCCTTTTTCCTTTTTTAAATTATTTGCATGTCTTGCTGTTCACCTTCCTTGTTAGCTTAAGCCTACTTCAACTCTTCTTCAAAATTGTTTTCGATTTTTTAAGAAAAATTTTCGGCACTAGTTGAAAGTCCAACTCCACCGACACGAATTCGGTCGATTTTTTTTTTTGCTGAAACTTCGTCTAGGGGGATTACTGATCACGAAACTAACATCCGTTTTTCACGATTCGGTCGGAGACCACCCATACCGCTAACAAGGGTGGTCCAGGCAGGGTCACCGATTTCGCTGAAACTTCGTCTAGGGAGGTTATTTGGGATGCTGATCACGAATCTGACATCCGTTTTTCGTTTCACGCTGGAGTACGGTAGGTTACAGTAAACACGGGTGACTATGGTAATGGTCACCGATTTCGCCCAAAACTCTAGCATAAAACGAAAAACGAATGTGAGATTCGTGATCAGCATCCCAAATATTCCCTTAAACGAAGTTTCAGCGAAATTTTTTTTCGACCGAAGTCGTGTCGGTGGAGTCGGAACTTTTTACTAGTACCTTACTTTTACTTTTTACTAGATTACTTTTTACTAGATTTTCGTTCATTTTTCATATAAAATAGTAGTGAGTTATTGTTTTAAATGAAAAAAATCAAGATATTTTTTGCGACTCTCTATTTTTTGTCCTTTGATCAACCAATAGTTGTAACTTTTTATATCCTCGTGTCCATACAAATGTTCCTGTAGCAGAGGGGGTTCAATAGGCTCTCTAAAACCCCCCGAATTGGCGTTGTGAAGAACCCTCCGTGCAGTTCTCGCTGTCGGCATTTTTTTCGGTCGTTTTCTTGAATGACCGACTTTTACGTATGACCAAATCCGGATGATTTATGCGAAGCGCCGGCGGAGGCAAGAGGCGCCGCCGACGCTCTGCCCCCAACCGTCGAGAATTCATACTGCAGAATTGCGGCCGGTCGCCATCAGATTAATGCAGTTGCTTCACGTCTACCTGTATGGGATGACCTCTGTGAACACTGGGAATCAGAACTTAATATGGAGTGACCAAAATTCGAAGCAACCCTTGTTTTTTTCGTTTTTTTTTTTCGTTGGCGAGGCCCGTCAAGAGCGCCGTTTGCAAAGGCGCAGATGCGAAGCAAGTTTTCTGTGGGATAAGCCTCATCCGCGGCAAAAACGATAACGCTCGGAAAGACTTCGTCGTCTGGTTCTTGAAGGTCAAACATGGAGGATTTCAGCTTATGGGAGCTTTTTTCATCAGAAACCTCTAGGGTCGTCATGGATATGGATACTTACAGGGTTGTCGGGTTCTTCACTTGTTTTTCTACTGAGAATGAATTTCGTCAAAGTGTAGTTGGATGTAACTTCTACTGCACTTCCGTCTGACGTGTAGCAACAAAAAACCACTTTCCTTTAAGGCTACCGTACCAGAATAGCAAGGAGGTTATCACGACGACCTGTAGAGACAGTAGCGCGATCTTCTTGCCTCTTACCTCTTGGTTAGGTGCGGTAGTGCTCAACATTAAAATGATGACAGGCAATTGGAAGTAAGTCTCCAGGTTCTGCGCTTAGTTTCTCAACATGAGTATTTACAGCTCCCACTCAATAAAACTCATTAGCATTTCCTCAATTTGCGTCAAACGCTTGATGATCTCCTACTTCCTATGTGTGCCAGCCTTATTATTTGTGATCATAAATTAATAATTAACTCAATTATTTTTATTATTTACTATCCTATTTTTGTCTGGTAGTTTATGAAGCTATACTGCAGCAGACTTGCTAAACGGAAGTCTACGACGCGAGACTGAAGCGGCTGGTATAGAGTCTAAATGTTGTTACAGGGTGTTTTGTTGCGATCGAAACTCTTTCCCCAGGCGGGACTCGAACCTGCATCTTGTGCTTTTCGGGCAGCGATGCTATGCCTTGCACCACGAGCGCTGTTTGAACGCGGTTCGAGCCTCTCTATTGTTTATTTCGAGAACTGTGAGGTAATCGTTTTTACCTTAATCAGGGCAGAGGTTTCCCTCCGTGTCCTCATTGAGCTCCGACACGAAATCGAATATTTAATGAAGATAGTTCGGCGATTTTCTTCCCTATGGAAGTAGCATCGCAACTGTGGGTCCGGACTACCAACCTTTTGGACACGAATCCAGCCACAATGGCTTTATTTCTGTAGTTCCTCATGTGTCGGTGAACTTTCACATGCACATGTCGCGAAAACGTTCCGAGGGGTGCGGGAACGCGCCGCTGCTCCTACCGTAACCGCGCCTGCCAATCAGGCACCGACTCAGCTGCACATGAAGGGCACATGATCGACTGCCACGGCTATCTATAGTAGCAGCATCGGCGCATTTCCGCGCTCCACGAAGCACGTTCCCACACCCTCTGCCCTGCAGTGCGTCTTCGCGACATGTCTTTCTCCTATCTTTATATGTGTTCAAGCTTAATCGCACCAGATTCTTCTTCCATATTTGGAGTCGGGCGCGTGGAGCGCAGTCGGAGGAGGCGCCGGCTGTCGCCTGCACCCGATACAGGTTCCTGGTTCGGATTTCCCGCCCAGGCCAACCAAGCCTTCCATCTTTCCGCGGTCGGTGAATTGGTACCAGACTTGTCTGGGAAGGTTAAAGCGCTGAATTGTTCATCGGCTGGCCACCGCAAGTCATTGGATGACCAAACACGCATTCAACTCGCCTCCACGACATCCCGTAGAAGTAGAATGTGTGGCGCATCCCAAAGGGGATTGAATAACGCCGTCCTTTATCCTTTATCCTTTATTTGGATTCAGTAAACTGGAAAGTATATTAAAAGATATGTCGCATTGATAAGTCCGGGGTAAGTTCGATCCCTTCCTTGGTTAGTGAGCTCAGTAATATGCACTTCTGAAACGATTTCTGACATTCAGAACCAGCACGAGATGATAAAAAAACGCTGAATCTATACTACGTACAGCTGATCCTCTATTTTTTACACGAGAAAATGAGATCTCCCGTTGTCTATTTTAAGGCTTAACAGTATGGTTCCAATATGGTGTTGAAGGGTCTGTACTAGTCGGTAGGAGCAACGCTAAGGTGTCATTTAAGTCGAACATCCTTCGATCAGAACGGTTCCTGAGTGCGCATTATCCCCCATCGAATCATCTGACAATATTTGAGGCTCTGGGATAAATTCAAAGGGAAAGGATCGAGCGGCCAAACACCGCATGCCCTCCCACTCCTATTAAGATAGACCCGGTGTTGAGCATCTCCAGATGAAGAAATTTTACGACGATTGCAGTTGAATTGCTTAGGTACACTTCCCGGGCGAGGAGTTTCCACCATAGGAGGAGAGCGGCGCGTGTTATCAACGGCGATCTCGAGTCATTTGTCAGGCTAATGGACTCCGGTGGTTCGGAAGGCTTCATGTGAACGACGACCTCGAGCACATCATGAAATCATTGGGCCCCTCGGCCTTGTTTCTGCGGACCGAGAAGCGCAGAGAATGCGTCCGCTCGTCGTTCTCGGCTCAAGTGTTTATCGCAAATTTCACAAAACAGCTGGCAGAGTGGACGGTTGCGCACGCGAACTTAAGTGCGCCGGTCGAATGACAGCGTAATTACGGGGAACATGAGGCTGAGGAGTGAACGCGATAGTGCTCTGACTGAACTTCGAGTTAACGACAACTCTAGGAATTTAACGAAAATACGCAATGTTCGATCAAGCAGCGCCGGTGATGGTAATGAAGTAGAGCATTCCCTCACGATCAGTTGCGGGTTCGAGTCCCGCCTAGTGATAGAGTTTTGATCACAACAAAATATCGTTGTAGTACAGGGTGTCTCAAAAAATGATTCACTGTTTGAAACGTGATAACTTTGCTCCAGTGAAGATAATGAAGAAGTTGGTGACTCATATGAAAGTTCAAGAAAGTAGCAATTCTCTGACATATGAGCGTGTGGAATGCGCTATGCACTCGTCTAAAACGTTGTATTTTACACTCGGTTGTGTTTCGCTTGAAGACTTGTCATAATTCTCCATAAAATGTCATTATTGATTGATTTAAGCTTTTTTCAAAATTTAAAACTCAAAAACACACCACGGCTTGCGAAAAATGCAGCGTATCCTAAAGTAGAGGTTCTGTTTGAAAGGTCCTAACATCGCTGCTGGTGAAGGTTTTGAAGATGTTTAAGACTTATATGATACGGGATAAGGAGATTTCTGTGGCATGCAATTAGTCAAAATTGCGCCACGCTTCCGCTTGAAGCCTTGCAATTCGGACTCGACTGATTGTGCATGTGCTGAATGCTCGTTACAATCTTGCTACTACATACCTGGTCAGATTAACATGTGCTGCGCTTCTTTTAACAGCTCGGCAGTTACGTTAAAAACAAAAGTTTATTGGTTGCACAATTTAAATGTGAGCAGGAGCCCCATTTCCAAGGTGGATTCTGTGGACTGTTGAAGCAACATTCAAGCTGAATGGAGGGGTTAATCGGCATAATTACAGATACTGGACGGCGGAAAACGTTAAAAGAAGCACAGCACAGGTTAATCTGGCCAGGTAGTAACAAGATTGCAACAAGCATTCAGCCGATGCACAATCTCGAGTCTGAAATGAAGTTTATAGGCGGTAGCGTGGCGCAATCTTGACTATTTGCATGCCACGGAATTTTCGTTATCCTTTGCTCTCATATGAGTCCCAAACTTCTTCAAAAGCTTAACTTGCAGCGATGTTAGAACCTTCCAAATAGTAACTTCATTCTTTAAAATACCCTGTTTTTTCGCAAGCTATAGGGTATTATTAAGCTCTAAACCTTTGAAACGAAGCACAAATCATTTGATGCGGCCACTTTGTGGAGAAATTATGACAAATATTTTAGCGAAACACAATCAATCGAGTGTAAAATGCGAAATTTCATACGAGTGCATGGCGCATTCCATACCGGTCATAGTTCAGAAAATTTCTACTTTTTTAAAGCTTTCATATGGCCTTTAACTTCTGCAGTACCTTTGCTGTGAGCAAATATCACCTTTCAAACAGTGTATACATTTTTTGAGACAAGCTGTGTAATAGACGACAACCTCGATAACAGCCACTTGAGGTTTGGGGTAACTGACTTCAGCTATTAACGAAAATAATTGAATGCCCTGTAGTGGTGATAAGAATAGAATAAAGTCATGGAGCTAGTCGATGCCGGCTGTGCCTGTGCTCATTCATCTCAAACGATATCGTGTGGAAGAAGAAATTTTGGTGTGCCATTATCAAGAATGGACTACTATGTTTGATAGGAAATTGCCATATGAGATTGCAGGTTAACAAGTTTCCCCATGCGTTAAGAAGACATCTGCAAAAGCTGGTTTGAACCATTTCTTCAAAAGTTTCTCCGGATTGTCAATCAGATGTTTCAAGTATTCGAATTCTTTTTCGAACCACAGGCTGAATGACACTTTTCTTTGCTATTCTGAGAAGTCGTCTTGTGCATCATGGAGGGCTACTCGGTTCCTTATCAAATCTTTCCTTCAATAGATGTTGTTGCCCCCTCTTGGGAAGAATCTCTGCAGAGTTGGCCAGTTTTTTCAAGCTTTAAATGTTCTCAGAGATCAGAGAGACCTTGAAAACGGGGAGGTGCTAGAGTGACACGGGTTGAAGTGGTGAAAGTGATCGAGCTGCCACTGTAACTTTTCCGGGCCCTTAGAAGTTTACGGAGTTTGTGTATACTACTGGGTAGACATTCAGTTGTGAGCAGTTGCTCTTGTGGCTCTTGCGATTGGAGCAGCTTATTTCCCAGGACATGCATGCCTTCGGAGTATCTCAAACATGGTGTTCGCTTCCTGGAGCACTCTATCATGCCAGGAAGGCTCCATGGTGCGGCGTGAACAATACATACAGAATCGAAGTTATCAATCGAGTGGGCGCTCCACTGGGCCTTCCCCTATCTTCCCTTGCTGAAAAACGTGAAGTCTTCAAAGCCTTCAAGACTATTTCAAAGTGTTCGAAGGTTTTTTCAAGAAATTTCCAGCCGTCCCAGTTCGGATTTGTTCTAATCTGTCCTGTGAGCCTTTGGAGTGCGCCATGAACAATGTTCGCTGCTCAAGGCAATGTCCTCGTTTTTCTTATTAAAGGACATCTGGTGGGTAAAATCAGGACCACTTCTTTTCTGGAGCACACATCCGCAGTTGCTTGCAAACGTTTTATTTTAAGCTCGCAACCCGTCTTGTGGGCACTTTCACTGGATTGCACAGCGCATTGCGAAGCCTCGCCATAAATTTTTCTCTAAAAACGAGAATGAAAAAACGTGCGAAGCCCTCTATTTTCGTTTTTCGCGGGCGGCATTAACTATCCCCAAAGGAGTGGCGCGAAGCCCTTTCTAAGCGGGGAAATTTTAGCTCATGTTTCGCAAGTCGAATTTTTTCTTCAAAAAAATCGAATCTGAGAAAGCTTATAGGGGGAATATTTGAAAAAAGTTAGAAAGCTAAATGTTGGCGAAGAAAAAAAAACGAAGAAGATCACCATGAGCAGCGAGAACATGATTTAGAGGTAGACAGTTTCGGAAATGTAAATATTTCTTTTAAAAAACTTAGAGTTTCATGCGTAGCTGATCATTAGTGAAAGCTTTAGTTGCCTAGAAGAACACATATCGAAACCTACCTCATTCTTTAGCCGTTTTGCACCTCGATGTCAGATACAGGGTAAACATCTGGCATTCTTCGTTCAATGCCAAGTCAGGAGCTGTTTTTCTCTACCTAGGGAGGCGACTGTGGTGACAGGCCCGGGTTTGATTTCAGGTCTACGCTCATGTTTGGACTAAATCAGCGCCTAATGAATTGGATTGGGTCTTACAATTAGGCTCCTAATAGGGTAAAGAGTGAAAGACGGCGTCTTTTGTGGAGATGCGCCACGCATTTCATAGGGTTGTTCGATATCTAATGTCGTTTTCTTCTCGTAAATAGCGTGAGCTGTATATTTTTATGTAGTAGCGATCGCGTGGCTTAAATTATTATATGTTTGTATACTTACTTTTACTTTGATACTTTGATGGTCCTTTTGTCGGCTGGAGGTCTTCTCAGCGGAGGCCACAACTATCCAGACTGCTCGATCTCTGGCTGCTTGCATCCAGTGAGGTAGACTCCGCTCTCTGAAAGGTCTTGAGAAAGAGTCTGTCCATCGCGTAGGCTGTCGTCCCAGTGGTCTCTTATGGTCTCTTGGGAGCCACGGACACGAAGACTCCATCTATCGTCCTTTCGTCGAAGCAGGCGTCCGGCCCAGCGATATTTAAAGTTCTTCATGTACTGCAGCGGGTCTGCTAATTGCGACTTCTCCCTTAGCTTCGAGCTTCGTAGGCCTTCTTGCCATTGCTAACGAAGGCTTGTCCTCTTCTCCAGTGCCCGATGCGTAGTTTGCATTGCTTGGCGATTGTCTTTTTGTCGAGCCAGGTTTCCGTCGCGTAACGCATCGCAGGCACTACGGACGCGTTGGATAACGAGGCCCTGAGGCCAGCATCCTTGACCTGATCGGTGACTTCGCGAATCGAACTGAAGGCTGCTCATGCTGCGCGTCTCCTGCGGGCGATTTCAGGAGCGAGGTCGTTATCCATGTTCAGCTCTCTTCCCAGATAGACGTAGGAGTCGACCTCTTGTAGAGCGACTCCATTTATGAGTTCCGTGTCACACCACTTGTTGACCATAAATTGCGTTTTGAACATATTCATGTCCAATCCAATCCTCATACATGCCACATTGAGCTCGTTCAGCATTTCCTCGACTTCTGCTGTGCTGGTAGAGATGAGAACAATATCGTCGGCGAAGCGAAGGTTGCTGACCCGTTTACCGTCGACAAGGTAGCCTTTATCGTCCCAGTTCAAGTGGCCTCCTGGAGTGCCGCTGTGAATAGCTTGGGAGAAATCGTATCTCCCTACCGTACTCCTTTTCCGGTAGGAAATTTAAGCATTCGATCGAACAACTGGATGGTGGTCGATGTGTTCGAGAAGCACTCGTCGAGAAGTCGGATGTAGGGCGATGGTATACCAGCATGTACAAGCACGTTCAGAACGGCGTTGATTTCCACAGAGTCGAACGTTTTCCGATAATCCACGAAGACAAGGACAAGTGGGGCGTGGTGTTCGCCGCTCTTTTCGACGAGTTGTGAGACAGTCTGAATATGGTCCATCCAGGAGAAATCCTTGCGAAACCCTGCTTGCTCCACTGGCTGATACTCATCCAAGCAACGCTCCATGCGGTTAAGCAGTATCTTGGTGAAGATCTTGTACAAACCGAGAGAATACTGATGGGTTGGTAGTTGCTGATATCCTCCTGCTGACCTTTTTTGAAGATTAGAACTGTTTTCGACTCCTTCCATGAGTCCGGAATCCTACCAAGTCGAAGGTAGTGGTTGAAGTGCTTGGCAAGAACTAAGCAGAGGGCACTGCCACCCGCACGAAGGAGATCAGCAGAAATGCCGTCCGGTCCGGGAGCAGTGCCCGGCTTCATCCTTCTGCTTCCAGAATGGGAGGCAATTCCTCAGCTGGTGGCATTAAGCATTCCGGGACAGTGATGGAAGAACGAAACAGATCTGTGTAGAATTCTTGAATGATGGCCTCCACCGCTCTTCGACGCTTTTGCGTTGTTTCATCCTTATCCACAAGGGCTGACATTATTGACTTCTGATCGCAGAGATCTCGTTTGCAGCGCTTTATGCTTGAACCTTTTCCAGCGGCTTCTAACAGCTTCAATCTTCTGTAGGCTTGAATGGACTCCTTCACTGCAATTCGACAGGCCTTCGCGATGGTGACTTTTTCCAGATGAGAAGCATTAGGATCCAGTTTGACAGCTCTTCTTTGCTCCAAGAGTTTAATCGCATGTGCGTTGAGACTTGAAGCAGACGGTGATGTGCTGCAAGAGCTGCTAGCACATTTCAACAGTCCTTTGGAGAGAAGGTCGTAGTCTTCCGATGGATCTTCAAGAAGATTCCAATCATACGACCTTATTGCATATTCCAACTCCTCAGACTTGAATGTGGCGATCCTCGCCGGTGCCGGTTTATGAGTGTCACGCTTGAACATCCTTTTTTTGAGAGTCAGCTTCGCACGGACGAGACGGTGATCCGAGCCGGTGTCAAATGAAGGCAGCACGGAGACGTCGAACAGATTCCAGCGTCTGTTTGTAAGAACATGGTCGATCTCCGAACGTGTTTCTCCATTTGGGCTTTCCCAGGTCCATCGTCGGTTTGAAGGCTTCTTAAACATGGAATTTCCATGGTAGAGAGGCACGCAGATAGGAAATCTATCCGGCGCTCTCTGTTTTCGTTCCTTGAGGAAGTTCCATGTGGTCCTAGCCTCCATTCGTCGTGATCATTCGTACCGACGACAGCGTTAAAGTCACCAACGACAACTTTTTAGTAGCTTCTCGTCGTTGACAGTCCTTTCGAACAGCTTTTCTTTTCTTCATCTGTGGCCGCAGATGTTGGAGCATATCCATTTATGATGGAGATGGTTCCTTGATCTTTGGTTTCCAGTCGAAGAACAGCTACTCGCGGACTGATGATCTTGTAAGAGTCTACTAGGTGGTGCACTGTCGAATTGACGAGAAATCCAACTCCGCCACTATTCTTTCTGTTCACCTTTGCTCCGATAATGAGAAGCTCGTTGTGGTCGGTCCTCCTTATGCTTTCCGTTCTGCCTTTCGTTTCCTGCAGGGCGATAACGTCGTATTTGATGTTGCGGCTTCTGTAAAGCAGTGTCCGAAGATTCTGCTTAGATGCGATCGTTAGTTATAAGTTATAGTTATAAGCGGAGACGAATAAGCAGTTTCCGTGTTGTGGTGGGAAGGGGTTCCAGGTAATCCGATTCCAATGTCATCCTGATAGTTTAATTCCGAGATTAGATGGCCTCTCGCCGGAGGTCGATTCAACTGACGTCGAAGACCACCTCCGGCGCGCGGAGAACTGGGCCACGGGTTTAGTTGTTTGAGCCATGGCGATGGTCTGGTTGCTCACATGTTCCTGGCCAGGGATACAGGAGAGCCGCCTATACACGACAAAGTGTCACGTACTGCGTGACCGCTTGTGCCGTTAGCCATCACTAAAGTGATGTTCACCTCTTCACCGCGATGAGGTGGCACACGAAGAGTATATTTATATAATATATAGGATACTATTTTAAGGGTTCCTAGGTACTTTAGACTATCTTCTATTTAAAACTAAGCGTCATTAGTAGAAGCAATTTGGTAAAAAATAAGTTGCAAATGGACAATCAAAGAGAATATTATCAGCATATTTTATTATGTTACTTCCAAAAGATGGGCGTGTGTAGGAGAAGGTGCCGGCTGTCCAGTGCACCCGATATAAGGTTCCTGATTCAGAATTCCCGCTCAGGCCAACTGAGTCCTCCATCCCTACGTGGTCTGCGAACTAGTACCAGACCTGTCGGGAAGGATAAAGCGCTGACTTGTTCATACTGGCTGGCCACCTCAACCCATTGCTGCCTAAATACGCATTCAAATCGCCTCCACGATGTCCAGTAGAAGTAGAATGCGTGGCGCATCCCAGAAGCAGCGCCGTCCTTTATCCTTTTTAGGCTTGTTTTTAGAAATGGAAATATTCAAGGATTCAGTTTTTCATTGACAAATTTACTTGTCTAGAAGTAAAGTACTGTATATCGAATCACATCTTGGTTTTTAGACGTTTTTCACCTCGATGTCAGGTATAAGGTAAAGCCCACACATTCTTTATTCAAGGCAAGTTAAGAATTCTTCTCTACATTCGGAACAGGCATTAGTAGGACATCACGACGAAGGCGCGAGTTTGATTCCCTGTCTATGCTCATGTTTGGACTATATCAAGGCCTAATGACTTTGGTCTTTCCACTAAGTACATAATAGGATAATTGGTGAAAATCATTGTTAAACAGTCTTTTGTGTAGGATGCGCTACGCGTTCTATTTCTAACCGTAACGGGTATCATGAGGCAATTGAAATGCGTATTTGATCTGCGTGGGTGCGCGGTAGTGCAGCCGGAAAATGCATGGCTGTCGCGTGCACTTGGTTCCAGGTTCCTGGTTCGGATCTCCACTGCCTAGGCCAAAAAAATTTATTCCTTCCCTCTTGGGTCAGTGAATTGGTGGCAGACTCGTTTACTAAGGGAAAAATACTGACTTGTGCAACAGCTGGCCACCGCAAGTCGTTGTATGGCCAAACACATATTCAAATCGCCTCCACGACATCCGATAGAAGCAAAATGCGTGGTTCATACCAAGGGGGATTGTTAGTCAACGCCGTTCTATCCGTTTATTTGCTCTTTATTTTCTATCACGGAAACATATGTTGTTGTTTACTCTCGTCGTGTACATCTAGCTCGGCCATTTTCTCACCAGTTGATTGCTAATACAACCTCCGTCTGCGGGGACATCATGAACAATAAATAAATAAGTAAATAGTGACTTCTTGACTATGCCGAGTTTTCCACAAGCATCTGTTTGTGGCGAAAATACTGATTGACAGGTTTTTTTTGGTAGTGCTGGTTGCATTCGGGCAGAATGATTTGTTGTAGTTTCTCCTGCGTTTTTGACGCTGATTCTGAGGGCAGCTGTATTGAAAGAATCTCTTTGCAATTACAGCGACTTAGGCACATCAGCGTTTTTGAAATACAATTCCTGGTGGCCAGTTGTTTTCTTTGAAGTGTCTTTTTTTCAGAATAGTTGTAGCGCCTCAATCCTGACTCAATGTTGCACTTGATGAGGAAAAGACAATTAGATTTCTTAGATGTAATCCATTTCAAACTGTATTCTATAGTTTGCACACATTTGAATTTGAGTACTTGCCACTCATTGGTTTTTTCTTCTAATTTAAGGTTCCCGGTTCGGATTTCCCGCCCAGGCCAACAATGTCTTCCATCCTTCGGGTCGGCGTATTGGTACCATTGTTTATCAGTTGGCCACCAAAATTCATTATGATGGTCACATACGCACTCAAATTCCTTCTACAATATCTCTTGGAAGTGGAGTGCGAGGCGCATCCCGCAGAGGAATAGACTAACGCCGACCTTTATCCTTTTTATGCCTTGTGATCGTATGCAGAATGTCTTAAAAAGCAATTAACAGAGAAGTGTGTCAAACGGACCTAAGTGCCCATTAAAAGCAACCGGTTTCCGTAGATAAGATCTTAAAGGAGGCAGAAAAAGAAAAGAAAAGATCTACGAAACAAGAGTTCGTCAGAAATGCATTAATCGATGTGTACAACGAAGGATTGACTCGACTTGGTGCTACATCATTATCGCTCATTTATGATCAAAATCTTGTTCATAAGGCCGTTAATGATCACATCGACATTGATAAAAACGAATTATTCACTTTTCGTCATTCAATGGTGTCACTAGGGGCATAGCCTCCGTGTTCAACCTCGAACCGCACTTTAAAGTCTTTCAAGAATCCTTTATGACCCCAGTTGTTAAAACTCGGAACGAGCTACCCCCAACAGTAGTTCACTGTCATCCGAAGGCATTCAACTACTTCAAGTCAGAAACTTTGCTATAGCAAAAAGGCCTTTTCTGGTGTTAACTGCAGCCTTTTCAGGGAATAATGAATCAGAACAAAGAGGATGTTGTATTCCATGTGGATCGTTGGAGACCAACACTAAAGCCTAAAAAAGGGAATCAACAGAATGAAGAAATTCTCGTGAAACGATCTTATTTATAATAACCAGTCTGATTCGTAATATTTAGTGCAAATGTTATACTGCATCACGCTTCGACTAGTAGATGTCCCTCTTCTTCCTCTTCTTCTTTTACAGCAAACGAACTACAAAATCGCCTTGAAAACAAAGCAATGTCCACTTTATGCAATCCAAGGAAGATTTCACTTTAGATAATCTTTAAAAAGCCTGTGTTATATTATTATTTTGTGCTAACAAAGTTTGTGTCACTTTTTAACTGAATAACTTCTATGTTCTGTTTTCGACATCCCAAAAAAGCCAAGTTTTGCTGCATTCTTCTGCTGAACTTATTTTGTGTTTTTTGGCTAAATAAATGTTGTGGTCTGTTCTGAAATGAACGCTGCGAAAGACATTAGCGTAGCTGTAGAAACTGACGTACGAGTCGCACTATTCACTAAATGGCAAAAATGTTGGATTACGTTATGGAAGCATAACTCTTCACAAACAGTTTGGCCTACGTAAAGAATGTTGGGTTAGAATTGTAGGACATTAGATGCATTTCCTCAACCCAAAAAATCCCTTTTCAAGGCCTATATAAATAAGACTGTAGAAGCAGTCTGTTGGTGGGCTCATATGTTACACTTAGTGTTGCACTGAAGAAAGAAGATTTGAGTTAGGAGGATCGATAGTTGATGAAGAGGGAGACCATAGTCATCATGGTCTTGAAAAAAAAACATGAAGTCAATTTTTTACCATGAAGCTAGCGTCGATCACTGTGCGATAAGATTTTTTGGGCTTGGAGGACTTGGCAATGCGAAAGTGCGTGTTTCATTGCGATTAAGAAAACGAAACCGGCTAACGGTAATGGCAAGGGTCGCCGTTACCTTTGCGTGATTCGTAATGCCTTCTACTTCTACGATTTCTTCGTGGGGGTACTTTGAGCGCGTATTTGGGATTACGCAGTCCCTTGCGGTGCGGTGCGGATGGACAAGTCAGCGCTTGATCCTTCTCACCAGGAGACCATCTCAACGGTATGTATGTATATGTGAGAATCGCCTCTTTCTGGGAAACAACAAAATGCAAATATCTCGACCTCAATACAACTCTGCGCAGGGTTAGAGACGACGGAAGTTGGGCCGTTGATGGCGTTAGCCCTCTACCTGCACGCGGAAGGCGGGCTCAAGTTGGCTTGAAACAGCGAGGGGATTGGGGATTACGCTGCCCTTCTACCCACTGCGCCACCGCCGCTCGCTCGTCATCGCTGTTTTCAGCCAACTTGAGCCATCCCTTCGCGGGGATGGCTCAAGTTGGCTGAAACTCTGCGCAGGGTTGTATTGGGGTCGAGACATTTGCTTTTTTTTGCTTCCCAGAAAGAGAGGCGATTATGCCCATATACAACATTTGGCACGTTCCGACCTAGGTCTCCTAGTCACACAAGTGAAATGCCATCTAGGGGATCCCAGAATGATGGAGGGCTTGGTTAGCCTGGGCAGGACTCGAACCTGGATCAGCGATTCGTAATGCACCCGGCAGCCGTCGCTTTCTCCGCCTGCTCTTCCGTGTGTCCAATTATAAGTGGAAATAAAAGATAATTGTACTAACACAAACAATTCTTATAGCATCGTAGCATTGGAGTTCTCTGATTGTGCTTAACACTTGTGTCCTATGAATGCCAAGATGGAAAATTTCCAATTTTTAATTTTTCTAACTTTTAGTTGTCGCTTTGCTACTCTGCTTCGAAATGTGGAGACATGATCTGAGCTTCACAAATTGCAAATTAACGAGCATTTGCCACTAACACATTCGATTCTGAAGCAGAAAAATTGTGGACTTCAGATAAGAATTTTATGATTCCAATTTAGGGTGAGGACAGTAGATCACAATGCCTATACAATGCATGTCATAATAATAGATCCACTATAGTTTTTGCTGACTCAGATCGGTCGTTGCATGCACTCCTTTTTCTTTCTATTCCTTCGTATTAAGAATTTTCTGGGGAAGGCAGTGGTGGGATATGAGTCCTGGGTCCTCTACGTCAACCATACCCAAAAGGTACAGATGCTCCCCCATGGAAAGCATCCACTGAAGCAATCAAAGTTTGACCTCCACCGGAAGAAGGTAATGTCTTGCTGATAGAGGGATTCCCAAGGAATCTTTACCACGAGATTCTTGGAGCCGGCACTACAGTGACTGCGAAAATCTACGCTGTTCGACTACAAAAGTTGAGTGGGCCATGCAGCAGAAGCGATCAGCGCGGAGGAAAGTTTACTTTTTCGCAACAATGATCGGCCACATGCTTCAAAAAAGTGTCGCCAAAAGCTGCAGGACCTTGTGTTGGTGATAATACCCTGTTCGCCGATCCTTGATCCGATTTGACTGCCACGTCCTCCGGACTCTTGAGCAACATCTGAGGGATAGACACTTTGATGATCACGCGCGACTGTAGTCCGAGGTGATGCAGTTCTTCGAGTCGCAGCCGTCCTCATTGTGAAATAAAGGAGTTCAAGATCTGCCGCTTATATGACTGATGATGTTAGAGATCTTGGTTATATAATAACAGGTGCTCCTTCACGCCTATTGGCGTCGACGGTCAATTAACTCTTACCCTGATCAGTTAGATATTTGAGAAATCGATAATATAGATTGATATTGAACGCCTTCTCCCTGCTGCGAGGGCCTTCCGTCGATGATCGCCTGAATCCTCAGGGACGTTGGGCGACGTCTTCGGCAAGTCTTCTGAACCCCCACCCACATTGGACTACGTCTTCGACACGAATCTCCTGGCACGTACGGCGACGTATTGGGCACGTCTTCTGAATCCCTAGCCACGTTGGACGATGGGTCCGGCATTTCTTCTGAGTATCCAAGCACGTAGAAGACGTCTTGGTATTTTCCACTATTTTATGACTAATTTCTGCGGCGGCCCCAATCGATAGTATGACTCAGCGCTTAGCGGCTTATTATATAGTATGGTAAGGTTGTCGGTGTCAACGGTGTTTACCTTGTAGATTGATATTGCATACAGGTAAGGCAATAACGGGCGCGTGGAGCGCAGTCGGAGGAGGCGACGGCTGTCACCTGCACCCGACACCAGGTTCCTGGTTCGGATTTCCCGCCCAGGCCAACCAAGCCTTCCATCCCTCCGGGATCGGTGAATTGGTACCAGACTTGTCTGGGAAGGATAAAGCACTGACTTGTACATCGGTTGGCCACCGCAAGTCATTGAATGGCCAAATACGCATTCAACACGCCTCCACGACATCCCGTAGAAGTAGAATGCGTGGCGCATCCCAAAGAGGATTGAATAACCCCGTCCTTTATCCCTTATTTAAGACAATAACAACTTGGAAAAAAATATCCGCATTGCTACAGAACTTTTCCGACAACCGAATATTTTAGTCGAATTCCTCAATAAGACTTACATTATTATTATTATTGTCGGGGATGTGCGATGCGAATTTTCTATGCGGTATGTTGGCTTCAACGAACTTTTAGAAGAAACTTGGTATTGGCATCTTTATAGTTGACACACTTTGTAACACGGTGAGTGACCCCAGAATGTGTACGGTCTCCGTCAAAACTCTGATGCACAGAGCATCCATACTCTGAAACTGAAACTCTGAGACTGTGAAACTACCGTGCCGCGGCTTCTCTGTTTGGGCAGCATGATTCTGAGTACGATATGACTCTTGCCGTACCGTATATTAATACTGTTCCAGATGTCGGTAGGTTTGCTGTAGAGAGGGCTGGGAGTGAGACCGTTGGTGAGGTAAAATGCATGGAGTGCCCATTTCGATGGGATGCTATACGTACAGTCGGCGTCTCCCGAGTCGAAATCATTGGATGCCTGCGTGACCGGTCATGGCTGCCCTCGCGGACGCGTTCCGTGCGAGCTGAAACCATCCGTTGTTTCTTGAATCCAGTAAAAACTGCAGGAAAAGACTTTAGCCAGCAATTCATTTTTGTTGCAAATTTGATGCTCGCCTTTTAGATTCCCCTTGCAGTTTCATACTTATGGGGAAAACGAAAAACAGCCAGGCGCTAGAGAACGTACGTAAGCTAGAGAGGCGATGTGCTTGTAGGTTGGGAGTACGAGAGAACAGTTGGAAGGAGACGGCCACGGTACATAGTGATATAATGCGCGGAAATAATACAAAAGCAGGGAACTTAGTTTAGACTCAACTCAACTGTGTCCTATTCTTTTAACGCGATTTCACGATACCTACATATTAATCGAGCACACAGGCGTCTCTCCTGCCCACCCGTTATTCACCTTGCTCCCAATCGGTACCGGCCGTTTTTCTTGGTCTTTAGGCGGAAAAAGTCTAAATATAGGTATGAGTATGGGTATGGGTATGGGTATGAGTATGAACACTACCACACCGCCTGTACGCAGTCGAATATTTGGTATGGTAATGAAAACGTGCGACATCAAAATTGTCTACAAAATCCTAAATTCAATGACAGGGATATCCACGGAACAGTTTTGCACAATTTCTTTACACAAAGGGCTTGTTCCGAGCTCATCAAATTGTCGAAAACATCTCCAATTCCTGAATTCTTAAACAAATTCAAGAGGCTTTTAGACAGACGTTTCTGAAACGATCAATTGTTTACTTTTCTTTGAGCATAGGAATCTTTCATATCTACCTTATAGTTCATCACCTTCGTACTCCTTTCGAAATAACAGTTCTTGTTCATCAAATTCTTCTTTCGGGATGACTTTTTTGTAGACATTTCTTTTAGCATCCTTCACAAATTTATAATTTATATTTATATTTCGAGTGAATTTCACGGATAAATTAACATATAAATAAAGGAACGCGCTTTTGTCGTTTTTCTACGGCTATCTTCAAACAGGTGTTTGGAGAAAGAATACTACATTCGAAGCAGCGCAGAGCTTTCTATCGAATGAGGTGGAAGACGCCCAAAATTAAAAAAAAAATAGTTCAGAGGCCTATATCTTGCTCTGCGCAGAGGACCCGGGAAATAATTACACGCACAAGGTATATGCTTCAAACTAGCTACGGAAGAAGATTTCGTTACACTCATTGTGGCCTTATATCTAACGTGGCAATAATTTTTGAGTTCTCTAGTTCTGAACAATCACAGTGACATAAATGTCCATAGAATTAGTTACTCTCACAACGATGTCTTGTTGCGATCAAAACTTCTAGCGCCAGGCGGGACTCGAACCCGCACCTCCCTCTGACCGCCCAGCTCACCCCGGATACGGGTGGGTGCTGATCGGTCCCACGAGGTGTGGATGTTGCGTTCGATCAAACGGCGCCGGTGGTGTAATGGCGTAGAGCATTCCCGCCCGGTCAGAGGGAGGTGCGGGTTCGAGTCCCGCCTGGCGCTAGAAGTTTTGATCGCAACAAAACATCGTTGTGACAGCTTACAACCTCGATACCAGCCAATTGAGGCTTAAAGAAACTGATTTGAATCGTTACTCTCAGTTTCACTATAGGGCTCTCCTCGAACTTGAAGGACTCTACATGTTTTTGAAGAATTAGATTTTCTGACGCACAAGCTTGTTTATGTGGTTCAATACGTTCCAACTCTTTGCCGGATTTGGAAGTGTGGACAGTTAGCCCTCGATAAACGAAGAACTTAGACTTGAATACTCTTACGATCATGGGCCGGATTCATCAACGACTTACAGAGATTTGACAGAAAAATTACTACAGCTTAAATTTCTGAAAAGACGTGAATTAACGCGACTTATCAACAAGCGAAATGGTGAAATGTTGGCGTTATAAGGATTTTCCGCTATAATTTCTCTGTCAAACCTCTGTAAGTCGTTGATGAATCCGGTCCCAGGTTTGACTGGCAAACGCATCACTGGGTTCCTTTTCAAATTCAAAAATAGTGAAGGGTTCGATGCATATTTAAACGGCAGAACTCTTTTGCAGCTTAGTCGAAATTCCACATTTGAAAGCCCACAATGAGCCTTCATAGGCCTCCAGAACTCGAATTGTTTTTTTCTTCCAAAAAAGTCATTGTGTGTTCACTTTGATCACTTGGAAAGGCGGATTGCTGACAAGAAGAACCGTGTGGGAAGCTATGACAGTGGCCAAGCACTGAAGACTTTTATGCCAATTTATTTTTACTTCCTCCTTGCTGTGGTTCCACCTAGCGTATTGAACCAAATGAACAACTATAAGCAACAACTATAGATCTAATATTTCTAGACTAGAGTCCGCCATATTCGAGAGGAATTTCAGGGTTAGTGGAGCAGACCATGAAAGCAACTAATCCTATAACCATTTATACCATTGTGATAACTCTGAAATAGAGAGCTAAATTATATGTGGGGGCTAGATATAAAGTCTACAATAAGTCCAAGATAAGACCGAATCTCCCTCTTCTCTAACTAATTCGGAGCATATATCCTGTGGATGTAATAATCTCCCTCGAGGGCGTGGTTTCGCTGCGCCGAGAAGGGCTTAGACCTTTGGACTAATTTTTGAAACATTTATTGGGCGCCTTCTAGATCATGGGAAAAATAGCTCGGCGCTGAATCCGAATATGATTCATTTTCAGCAAGACTCAGCATGAAGAGTTGTAGAAAAGCTGCAAAAAGGAGGTTCATTTGTGCTTTTTCCGTCCAAAGACCAACGCCTCCCCTACAAGTACCATCTTCCATTAGGCACCAGAAGCAAACTGGCCGAGAAGCATTGAGCCAAAATGACGCAAACAACGTCACAACTTGTACGACACGCCCGGCTGCAATCCATGACAGTCACAGTAGGGCCCAGTGTAAGTTCGGCCCGGTCTGGCGCCGACTGTCCGTCTCTACAACTCTCAGTTCTGCTCAGTAATATCGTGCATTTTGAGTTCTTGTCCGTCGGCTCGCGCCCGTGAGCCGAAGGAAGGGCAGTGCACCCATTCCGTCTGAATCTGAATGCCTTACGAAAACTGCATGATATTGCTACACTTTGCTGCGGTTCTTTTTGTGTGAGTGGGAGTGAGACGAGCAGCGAGTTTGTGCTCTGATCGGTTTTTATTCCGGTTGGCTGGCGTCCGACTGGTCCGAATGCGTGCCGATATGTGGCGAAGGACGGCGAACGCGAAGCGTCTACTGCGTGCATCACACCGTCGACCAGACTCTGAACGTGCCCGAGAAGTACTGCGAGAACCTCACGAAACCAGTAAGATGCTGCTGCTTCTCTGATGCAGTGGATGGGGTGACGTTGGCCAGTTGCAGGTCTCTGATGAGAATTGCTCCAATGAGTCATGTGGTCACTGGGTCACTGGAAGATGGACGAAGTGCTCGGCGGCTTGTGGTCAAGGAACGAGGCGAAGGACGGTGAGCACTCTTGAAAAGTTGACAGTCTTCATTGATAGAATTAGGTGCAAAACAATTTCCATGTCTGTCCAACCCAATGCACCATTTTGGTGCGCAACAGTGACAATTAGAAAAGAGCATCCTGTAAGAACCATTGATCTAAATCAGCAATTATGCCTACAACTATTAGGTTGTCCGGAACGTTCTCAGCGTTTTAAGTGCTTCACATTGAACTACCATAACTTTCTCAAATCTCATCGGATTTAGTCGAAATAAGCACCGTTCAAATCAGCTGACTTTTGCTAACGGGCCACTCGTCGACTTATTCCATCATCGAAAAAATTAGGTGGTCGATATTCGACAAAATTCACGAAAGCTGTTTTGGCTTGGTCCGGATTGGTGAAGGTTTTACCAGCGGTAAAGTTCTGAAAGTGTTTGAAAAGGTGGTAGTCGGTTGGCGAGAGGTCTGGAGGAATATGGCAGGTGAGGCAGAACTTCAACCTTTATTTCGTTCAACTTTCGAATAGTGATTTGTGAAAGGTGTGGGCGGCCGTTATCGTGCAAGAGAATCGTGCCTCTTCTGTTGACCAATGCTGGCTGAAGTTGACGCAATTTTCGGTGCATTTCATCGATCTCCTTATAGTAGGACTCTGCCGTGATCATTTGGCCTGGAGCCAAAAAGTTGTAATGGATCACCCACCACACAGTCGCCATTACCTTCTTTGGAGGAGGTTCGCCTTTGGAAAATGCCTAGGGGTTCGTCGGCGTGCATCCACTATGCGGAACGTCTCCTGTTCTCCTACAGATCCATTTTCCATCACAAGTTATGATTTGATCTAAAAAAAAACGGATCAGTTTTGTTGCGTAGACGTAGAGAAGTACAAATCTCGAAACGTGACAATTTTTGCCGCTCACACAACTCGTGGGAAACCCTCTTTTCGAGCTTCTTCACCTTCCCAAAGCGTTTCAAAGCATCCGTAACAGCAGTTTTACTGACGTCTAGCTATTCCGCGATCCCTCGAGCTGTCTGGAATGGTTCAGTTTCCTAGTAAATCATTCAACTCGTTGTCCGGGATCGCTCTAGGTTACGAGGGTCATCTTCGAGGCTGAAATCTTCAGTCCTAAGCTTATTGAACTACTGGCGCACAGTGCTTTCTCGAACGCTATTAGGCACACTCGAGCGGTCGCGGTTGCGAATTGTTCCAGTTTGAAGTTAAAATAAAATATCGTTTGGAATTGGTCCTTTGATCTACTTCAGTAAAGAGCCTTCAGAAGAAATATAAAAGAACGTTGAGACATAAATTATTTAGTCAGAGAGAGGGAAAAGATCCGTACAGAAATTAGCATTAATGCACATGCAAGTTGAATTTCTTAATTAATAATAGACGAATGAAAAATAAAGGATAAAGGACGGCGTTACTCAATCCCTTCTGGGATGCGCCAGCGCATTCTACTTCTACGGAACGTCGTGGAGGCGACATGAATGCGTATTTGGCCATACAATGACTTGCGGTGCCGATGAACAAGTCAGCGCTCTATCCTTCCCAGACAAGTCTGGTACCAATTCACCGACCCCGGAAGGATGGAAGGCTTGGTTGGCCTGGACGGGAAATCCGAACCAGGAACCTGGTATCGGGTGCACGTGACAGTCGCACCTCCTCCGACTGCGCTACGCCCGCCCAGACGAATGAAAAATAGCAGCACAAAATGTTGAGAACTTTCCGGACAACCTAATAGCTTCTATTCTTTCGCACATGTGAGCCTCAACGTCTTCAATCACGGTCATGGACACACCTTAAAACGCTTGCTGCCAATGCATAGTCTTAATGTAGGAAGAATGCTACAGAGTTATCTAATTATTTCCTTTCATACTTTCATTTTTCAAGAAATCTGAACTGTACTGGCATTTAATGCATCTCTTCTCATTGTATACGCATCGTAAGGGTTGGTGTAGTTGAACCAAAACACAAAGGGAAATATTAGGTTGTAACGAATTAAATGGCACTGGCTCGCGCCATTTTTTGGCGCGTCTTTACGCGTTTGATCAAGAACAAACCGTAACATGTGGCATATCATTTAGAAGCGCAAACTTTGCTCTACCGGCGAGTACCAAATTTTCTATGTAAAAGTGGGAAAACTTTAGAGTTTTATTGACTTTTTGCAGATGGACAAAAGGGTAATCCGAGGCATTTACTTGTATGAATTCAAGCTGGGCACTACAGCTAAGGAGGCGGACGAGAAGATCAACGCCGCATTCGGTCAAGGATGTTCCACAATTCGGACGGCGTATCGTCGGTATCAGAAGTTCCGGAATGGAGATGAGAGCTTGGAAGAACATGAAGGTCGTGGGAGGCATAGTGATGTTGATGAGGACAAGCTGAGAGATGTGATCGAGGAGGATCCACACAAAGGTACCAGGGAGATAGCGAAGGTTCTTAGCGTCAGTCACAACACAGCTGCCCGGCATCTGAAGGAAATTGGAAAACCAAAAGCTGGAAAGATGGGTGCCTCACAAGCTGTCTGAGGAGCAAAGAAACCGACGATATGAGATCTCGTCCGCACTGCTTCTACGGAACGAAACGGACCCATTCCTTGATCGCATCGTAACCTGTGGCGAGAAATGGATAATGTACGACAACAGGCGACGATTGGCACAGTGGGTGGACAGCGATGAGAGCCCCAAGGTTTTTGCGAAGCCGGAATTGCACCAAAAGAAAGTAATGGTGACAGTATGGTGGTGTTCGCTGGGAATTATTCACCACAGCTTCCTCCCTCCCGGTGAATCCATCACGGCAGAGAAGTACTGCATTGAAATTGAAGAAATGATGAAAAAGTTGAAGGATATCCGGCCGGCCTTGGTAAACCGAAGGCGAGTTCTCCTTCTGTACGACAATGCTCGCCCCCATGTAGCACGAATGACGTTGCAGAAATTGAATGAGCTGAGCATTGAAACTCTACCACATCCTCCGTTTTCTCCTGACCTCTCCCCAACAGACTACCATTTCTTCAAGCATCTTGGCGACTTCTTGGTAGGGAAAATATTCAAATACCAACAGGATGCCGAAAGTGCCTTCGAAGATTTCGTCAATTCCAGAACTTCTGATTTTTATGCTACTGGGATAGGAAAGCTTGTGTCACGTTGGCAAAGATGTGTAGAATCAGAAGGTTTTTATTTCGATTAATAAACTTGCCTACAAGCCGAGATATTAACTGTTTAATTTACAGTGGTTCAGTGCCATTTATTTCGTTACAACCTAATAGATCTTCAGTTCCGGGGTGTGTAGTTGTGTGTGTGGACAGCTTTGGACTTCCGAGGTTCTTCTTTCTACACACACATACAGACACTCATATAAGAGCACTAGAAAAAATAAAAGTTAAAGGACGGCGTTACTCGATAATTTTTGGGATGTGTCACGTATTCTACATATTCCTAGGCTATTCCTCAAGACGGCATAAACTGACGGCATAAACTGAAAGGACTTTCATTAAATCCTAATACAAGGTAGTCTAGGAGCTCTGACCATCTCTTTGATTATTGAGAATAGGGATAAAGGTTGAAGGAAGGCGTTAGTTCATCTTTGTGTGGGATGCGCTACACATTCTGCATCTGTCGTGGAGGCGACTTGGTCGATGCAATGACTTGCACTGGTCTGTCGAAGGACAAGTCAGCACTTTATTAGTCTCAGACATGTATGATACTGATTCACCGACCTCGGAGGGGTGGAAGACTTGGTTGGCCTGGACGGGAAATCCGAACCAGGAACCTGGTATCGGGTGCACGCGACGTCCAGCATCTCCGCCGATTGCGCTACACGGTGCTATTAGAACAACTCAAAGAAAATCAACGAAGCAGTGTTGCTGAGATTCTTCTAAAATTCAACTTGACTTTCTTATTTTTCTGAACTTTTAAATACGTGTAGCCAGTCGGAAGAGGTGCCGGCTGTCGCATGCACCCGGCGCGAGGTTCCTGGTCGGATTTTCCGTCGAGGCCAACGAAGCTTTCCATTTCCAAGGGTCAGTGAATTAGTATCGGACTCGTCTGGAAAGATACAGCGCTTCCATTTTCCTCGGCTAGCCACAGTAACTCATTATGTGGCCAAACACGCATTCAGTTCGCCTCCACGACATCCCGTAGAAGTAGAATGCGTGGCGCATCTAAAAACTTATTGATTAACGCCGCTATTTATCATTTTATCTTCGATTTTAAAAATACCGTGGTTATAATGGACACCGGCCTTATTTGAATGAAGTCAATTCACAACAGAACTGCTTAGTGACAAGGAGGACTATTGTAGATGGTTGCCCTCATTTCTGCTCCATTTCGCTTTCTAAATAATCTGACTTCAGGTAGAATGCGTCGGAGGGAAGGACTGTCCCTTCACATCGAAGCCCATAGAGGAGGCCGCCTGCTATTCGGGAGTGCCTTGCCTGGTTCAGACCGCCCAGAGTCCCCAAGCATGGACGCAACTGGACAATAGGTGAGTCGCTTCTGAACTTCTCCATTCGGTTTCGCCTTATCCTTGGGGAAATCTCAGCATCCGGCGCAACATGCGTGATAAATGACCGTGCTCCGACACTTCAATGGGCTTCATGAGATCGCAGCCCATTCTTATTCCATGGAAAAAAGGAACGAGCAATGTGGAAGGCGGCGACCGGTGCGCCTGCTGATGGCGATCGGCAGCACTCCCTCGGGGAGCTTACCGAAATGTGTACATCGCGCGGAAACGTTTCGGAGGGAGTTTCTCTGGTCGTCTAATCCCTCGCAGACCCCTCATCCATCAGCGCCTAAGCCGACGGACTACCTTCGCGTCGCGGGCAGCTCTCCAGGGCGCGCGCCATTGGCGCCGCCGGCTCCGCCCGCTCGCCCTCGGCTCCTCCCTCTGTACTCGTGCTCGTCGTCCGACTTGAAGCCGAGTTGATTGACCGACTACCGCCAGACCGACTCCGCCATGGAGCCTCCACCGTTACTCGCCATTCTGGGAGCGCTGGCTTTCTGCGAGAAGTCTGGAGCCATGTGAGTTCACCTATCAGGTTACTCTGCTAATTGCTGGGTCTTCTCTTCGGCGGAGAACATTAACCTGATACGTCTCCTTTTTGAAGCCGCTAGCTGTTCTTTGAAATAACACCATGAGCATGACCTAATGAAGACGTTGTCCCCAATTAAGGCCTTCCTCATGAACATATTCAGGCAGATGCAGATTTTGAATGGGTATGAAAAGGTAGAAGTCTTTCAGACGAAGCTTCGGATATAACAAGGAAGAAGCTTGATTCTGCCCATCCTTTTGATGCGCTAGGTTGAATACTACTGAATCATGAAGCGGTATTCTGCAGAGTTTGAAAAAGGCCGGAGATCTTTTCCCGAACCACAGCACCAAGCTTGTTCTCCATTCCATTCTCTTCTGCTCAAGAGCGCTTTTCATACTCTTATTCGGTTGTCACTCTATTGTTCAAACTCTTAATTCTACCTTTTCTGAAGAAATTGGGTCAAGAATTAATTAAGAATGGCGACGACTCACCCGTCAACATGCAGATCGCTTTATATGACTGTTCATCACATAGAGATCCTCAATAGGGGTGTTCACAAAACTCCACCCCACAAAAATCCAGATTGTATACTTTTTAAAGCTTTTTATAAGTCAGGAATATTCATGCCTTTCTGATGAAGCCACACCTTCCTGCTTATAAGTGGAATCAATGCAATGACCCTTCTAGAGTGTCTTTGCAACTACATACTCGGATACTCGCTTTCGACGGGCCGAACAACCACTTGCTATGGGGGTGAGAACCTGTTGCAGTGAGTGTGGCGGGTTGCGCCGATTGGCCAGGTGAGGGGTCCCGGCGCGATTACCTGCACTCTGTCGACGCTGCTGTGGAAGTATATCATTGGGTTTAAGGGTCGGCTCCTGTTGCTAGAGGGTTGCAGGACGCTTGCGCAGCCACATACCCATGTATATCCAGCTAGTGCGTACATAGATATGTGTGCACGTGTGTAAGTAGGTGTATACTATGTATATGCATGTATATACATATGTATATACAAATGTATGTAAATAGGAATAGGTTCCCATCTCAATAGCAAGTGGTTATTCCGTCCGTTGAAAGCGAATGTCCGAGTATGTTCGACCAAGCTTAAATTGATCGCTTCTGCAGAGAGTTGTTCAGATTTTATTTTGGGAAGGCTGCATGTTCTGTAACTGAAACCTTTACATGTATGGATAATTTTTGAATTTTACATCTTTTGTTGAAAAACTCTTCTAAGCATTATCAAAGAGAAGTGCGGAAGGCTGCTCTCCTTTATCACCTTTCGGACCTACACCGATCTTTATTTACAATGGCTATAGTTTAAGGCCTATGTTATACTTTGCCAAAGTATAACATATGCTTAAGAGTGCGTGCAGCGCAGTCGGAAGAGGTTCCGATTGCCGCGCACACCCGATAACAGGTTCTTGGTTCGAATTTCCCGCCCAGCCCAGCCAGGCCTTTCATTCCTTCGGTGTCGATAAATTGGTACCAGACTTGTCTGGGAAGGATGGAGCGCTGACTTGTTCATCGGCTGGCCATCGCAAGTAATTGTATGGTCAAATACGCACTCACATCGCCGACATCCCGTAGAAGTAGAATGCGCGGCACATTCCAGGAAAGACCGAGTAACGCCGTCCTTTACCCTTTATCCTTTATTTGTAGTTTGCAGCATTAAGAGCGTTATCAGGGGGATCAGTTTTTTAATATTTCAAGGCCTAAGCCTTTCGATAAAGAGCTAAACGCTATTAAATTTCAGCTATGGACGAAGCTTTTGTCTCCGACGAGATTCGAACCCGGATCCTTTCCTTTTCGGACCAGGTTGCTTAGGTGTTTATACCACTGCCGATGTTTGTTCCGATGCAGGGAAAATCTTCTTCAAAGTCCACTGACCATCCACGGTCGCCGAAATTTTTACATGATTTTTTGTTTGCTAAGCCAGATTTTACTTCTATCACTGGAAATGAGAAAAATTAAAATTCTTCCTTCGAGTGGGGTGCATCATAGATGTCACGGTAAGGTTTGAGTGTCTTAGGAGTACAGCAAGTCCAATTATTTCCCATCCCATTTAATTATTAAAGAACAAAGGATAAATGACGGCGTTACTCAACTTTTTTGGGGATGCGCCATGCATTCTAATTCTACGCGATTTCGTGGAAACTATTTGAATTCGTATTTAGCCATGGGCGCGTGTAGCGCAGTCGGAGGAGGCGCGACTGCCGCGTGCACCCGATACCAGGTTTCTGGTTCGGATTTCCCGCCCAGGCCAACCAAGCCTTCCATCCCTCCGGGGTCGGTGAATTGGTACCAGACTTGTCTGGGAAGGATAAAGCGCTGACTTGTTCATCGGCTGGCCACCGCAAGTCATTGTATGGCCAAATACGCATTCATGTCGCCTCCACGACATCCCGTAGAAGTAGAATGCGCTGGCGCATCCCAGAAGGGATTGAGTAACGCCGTCCTTTATCCTTTTATCCTTTATTTAGCCATACAATAACGTGCGGTGGTTAGCCGTAGAGTAAATCAGCGCTTTATCCTTCCCAGACAAGTGTGGTACCAATTGGGAGGGATAGAAGACTTGCTTGGCATGGGCGGGAAATCCGAACCAAGAAGCTGGAATCGGGTTCATGCGACAATCGACATCTGTTCCGACTACGCTACACGCGCCCACATTTAATTATTATTACATTAGAAACATCATGTCATGGCCGGGCAACTGACAATAAGTTCATGTCAAATAGGAAGTAGAGCAGTCTGGGGTCCTTCAAAAGAAAAACTCAATACTACTCACATAAGTGACAAGTACCACTGTATATAATAGAAATTTATGCACCTTCGACCTTAGAAGCAAACTCGGGTGCTTTCCTCGCTGGTTGGCCACAGCAAGTCTACTAAGCCAAATACGAATTCAAACGGCCTTCGTGATATCAAGTAGAATCAGAATGTGTGGCGCATCCAAAGAAGGGAGTAATGTCAACTTCAACCATTTGTCCTTGTTTCTGGCCTTGAAACAGCACTCCCGATCTCCTGTGTGAGCTATTTTACCTCCCTTCCATTGTTCTACCACACGGCGTTGTGTATATTATTTTGCCCGATGGATTTCTTTCCACTGCTTCTAAGATAGACCATATCAATACAGTAAAATGCGCCAGCTATCGTCAGATGAGCCTTCTCATTTTAACAACTGCTCAGTGATTCGAAGTTTAGCAGATGACGAGCCATCACTGGAGGCTCTCAATGAGAACCCTGGAGTGGTACAGTACACAGAGAAGGGAGGCAAACTTTTGTGGGTCAATCTCTCGCAGTAAGTGTCCTCTTGCGCAAGTTGCGCTTCATGGGAGACTCAGCTTGGCGAAGCTTGTGAAAATACTAGTGCTAGCTAATATGTACTGTAAAATCAAATGTTGATGACCCTTTTCTGAACCTCAGCTGGAGAGCTACCGGCGTTCAAGTCACAGAAAGCTTAGAGGATAAAATGACAAAGAAGGGCATTAGGGATGCGCCACGCATTCTGCTCCTGAGGGATGTCTTGGAGGCGATTTGAATGCGTATTTGGCCGTACAAGGAGTTGTGGTGGTCATCCGATGAATAAGCCAGCGCTTTATCTTCTTCAGACAAGCATGAGGCCAACTGATCTATCCTGAAGGGATGGAAGGCTTGGTTGGCCTGGGCCGGAAATCCGAACCAGGAACCTGGTATCGGGTGCACGCGAGAGCCAGCGGCTCCTCATGCTCCAAATCTTTTTCGATATCCATTAAAAAAAGATTGGTTGCAGTCAAGGAGTTTAAGAGTGTGTACTCCAGTTGCAGAAAGTGCAAATCCAATGGATAAAAATTAACTGGAAATCCGAACTAAGACCTTGGTGGTATCGGATGCACACGACAGCCGGCACCTCCTCCGACTGCGCTACACGCGTCCCCCCCAGGAGGCATACCAACACTTAACTCACCACTAGCTCAGATTTTGATAGTTATTAAGGATAAGGATAAGGATAAAGGACGGCGTTACTCAATCCCTTTTAGGATGCGCCAGCGCATTCTACTTCTACGGGATGTCGTGGAGGCGACATGAATGCGTATTTGGCCATACAATGAATTGCGGTGGCCAGCCGATGACAAGTCAATGCTTTATCCTTCCCAGACAAGTCTGGTACCAATTCACCGACCCCGGAGGGATGGAAGGCTTGGTTGGCCTGGGCGGGAAATCCGAACCAGGAACCTGCTATCGGGTGAACGCGACAGTCGCGCCTCCTCCGACTGCGCTACACGCGCCCCTGATTGTTATTAGGTTGGAAAAAAGTCTCTTCACACTTCGAAAAGTTTTTTACCGTTCTCTTTGTAAACGCACTAGCCAATATTGATTGCTGATTTCATAATCCTATCACACTTGTCTACCGTTCGCACGTGGACAGAGGTCAAGACCCTTCTTGTACTTCCTTATCCATCCAATCTTCCGGACTCAATGCCAGATCTACCTCATGGCCATTTTCGGCACGGCATTCTTTATGAATTCATTAAAGGATCTACAGCACGTCAGGCACACGACCAAATTAACCATATATATGGCTTGGGATCTACTACTCATCGCACCTCGAAAGTTTTTAAAGGGAGATTATTCACTCGAGGACAAAGCAAGGTCAGGAATGCCAACTGAATTGGACGACACTGAACTACTCCATCTTCTTCCTACCGATAGTAGGCAAACGACACGTCAACTGGTAGAGAAGCTCGAAGTGTCTTATAGGATAGTGGAAATCCATCTGAAGGGTCTTGGCTTTGCATGGAAATTTGGAGCTTGGATTCCACATGCCCTGTCAGACACTCAGGAAGGTCGACGGCTCTCCATCGTTGCTTCCCTTCTGTCCAGATACGATAGAAAATCGTTTCTGCCGCGAATTATGACCGGCGATGAGTCCTGGGTTCTGTGTGCCAACTTCCGAAGAAAAAGGCAATGGGTATAAAATGGAGAGAACCGTAAGCCTGATCTCAAGCCCAAAGTTCACCAAAGGAAGATTCTCTTGAGTGTTTGGTGGGAAACTATCAGAAGTGGAGAGACACTGCTGCCACATACTGTGGCCAGCTCCACAAAGTCGTCGCAGCTCTCCAAGAAAACAGGCCGGGGAAGTCAAAGGTGATGATCCTGCATGACGATGCAAAACCACATGTTGCAAAACTCACAAGAGAAACAATAGAGGAGCTGGGCTGGGAGGTAATGCCACATCCACCGTGTAGCCCTGACATCGCCCTACCGACTACCATTTCATCCGTGCTCTCATGCAAGAAATTGGAAAGAAACATTTTGAAGCGGATGAAGACCTCAAAAATTGGATTGAGCAATGGTTCGATTCCAGAACTGCAGTCTTTTGAGCAGGAGGAATTGGAAAATTATCCAGGCTTTGGAGAAGTGTAGTGGAACAAAATGGAGTTTATTTCAATTGATTTGATTTTGTAGTTGTGAAGTAATAAACCTTTGAAAAAAATGAAAAGACTTTTTCCAACATATTAGGCTGTAACGAATTAAATTAATTACGCGTAAAGACGCGCCAAAAAATGGCACTGGCTCGCGCCATTTTTTGGCGCGTCTTTACGCGTTTGATCAAGAACAAACCGTAACATGTGGCATACCATTTAGAAGCGCAAACTTTGCTCTACCGGTGAGTACCAAATTTTCTATGTAAAAGTGGGAAAACTTTAGAGTTTTATTGACTTTTTTGCAGATGGACAAAAGGGTAATCCGAGACATTTACTTGTATGAATTCAAGCTGGGCACTACAGCTAAGGAGGCGGACGAGAAGATCAACGCCGCATTCGGTCAAGGATGTTCCACAATTCGGACGGCGTATCGTTGGTATCAGAAGTTCCGGAATGGAGATGAGAGCTTGGAAGAACATGAAGGTCGTGGGAGGCATAGTGATGTTGATGAGGACAAGCTGAGAGATGTGATCGAGGAGGATCCACACAAAGGTACCAGGGAGATAGCGAAGGTTCTTGGCGTCAGTCACAACACAGTTGCCCGGCATCTGAAGGAAATTGGAAGGACCAAAAAGCTGGAAAGATGGGTGCCTCACGAGCTGTCTGAGGAGCAAAGAAACCGACGATATGAGATCTCGTCCGCACTGCTTCCACGGAACGAAACGGACCCATTCCTTGATCGCATCGTAACCTGTAACGAGAAATAGATAATGTACGAGAACAGGCGACGATCGGCGCAGTGGGTGGACAGCGATGAGAGCCCCAAGGTTTTTGCGAAGCCGGAATTGCGCCAAAAGAAAGTAATGGTGACAGTATGGTGGTGTTCGCTGGGAATTATTCACCACAGCTTCCTCCCTCACGGTGAATCCATCACGGCAGAGAAGTACTGCATTGAAATTGAAGAAATGATGAAAAAGTTGAAGGATATCCGGCCGGCCTTGGTAAACCGAAGGCGAGTTCTCCTTCTGCACGACAATGCTCGCCCCCATGTAGCACGAATGACGTTGCAGAAATTGAATGAGCTGAGCATTGAAACTCTACCACATCCTCCGTTTTCTCCCGACCTCTCCCCAACAGACTACCATTTCTTCAAGCATCTTGGCGACTTCTTGGTAGGGAAAATATTCAAATACCAACAGGATGCCGAAAGTGCCTTCGAAGTTTTCGTCAACTCCAGAACTTCTGATTTTTATGCTACTGGGATAAAAAAGCTTGTGTCACGTTGGCAAAGATGTGTAGAATCAGAAGGTTTTTATTTCGGTTAACAAACTTGCCTACAAGCCGAGATATTAACTGTTTAATTTTACAGTGGTTCAGTGCCATTTATTTCGTTACAACCTAATAATATGTTTCCGTAAAGGCAATTTCCGTAAAGGTTAATGGATAAAGGTCGGCGTTAGTCAATCTATTTGCGTGATGAGCCATTCATTCTATGTACGTGGTATCGTGAAGGCAATCTGAAAGCGTATTCGGCCTGTAAACGATGACAATGACTTGCGGTGGCTAGCTGATGAGCAGGTCAGAGTTTTGTCCTTCACAGACGAGTCTACTACCATTTTACTGATGCCATAGGGATGGAATGCTTGGTTGGCCTGAGCTGGAAATCCGAACCAGGATCCCGGAATCAACAGTCGCTCCTCCTCCGACTGTGCTCCACTCGCACCTATAGAAATATACACTCTTATAGATATCTACATCTTCTAGTACTGTGCGGTGGTAGCACAGTCGGGAGAGAGCGCTGGCTGTCGCGTGCGTTTCGATTCATAGAAACAAGGTTCGAGTTTCCCTCACAGGCCAAGCAAAATCCCTTCAGGATCGGCAGCTGGCAGCAGACTCGCTTGAGAGGGATAAAGCACTTGCTCTTCCATTGGCTACAATTTACTGGATACGCTAAATATTAAATCAGATTGCCTTCACGGCATTCTGTAGAAGTAGAATGCGTGGCGCATTCCTAAAGGGATGAGTTAATGCCGAGTTTTACCGGTTTGCCTGCTGTATATAATACTGTAGTAACTTTAAGCTATCCCTAAACTATTGATCTCCCCAACTCCAAATTATCTTTTCATTCGTCCCTGAAGACAGCGTCTAGGCGTCTGAAGCATCAGCCTATTAGAGCCTGGTATACAAATTTAGCTCCATGGCTAGAGGCCACCTTTTTGCAAATCTAGAAGTCGTTTTTTTGTGCGAAAAGCGGCATGATCAGCTGCTCCTTCACGGATTCCAATCCCTGAAGTACTCAGGAAGTCTCCACTTTCCGTTCTCCTGCGAAGGCGAACGCCATTCAGTGCGTAAATCACCCAATCATCGGAGCATAAGGTGCGAAGAGTGTGGGAGGCGTAAGCGAATTATTCGAGTAATTCGCGTTGACACATCACATTGTCATTCAAATGCACAGCAGCTCTCTTCAGCGTAGAAGCGCCCCATAAGGGGGCCACTTCACCCACACGCAGACGGCTCGCAGCAGCCGACGGGGCACCAGCCTCTCCGGCAATTTACGATCGGCCAACCTGGCCGAGCGGCTTCTTTGTGTGCCTTATCTAGGGTCAAACGCACACGTCAGCAGTTAACAGCCCATAAAGGCACTTAGCGAGCTACCTCCAGGGGCCAGAGCCCCTCTGGCCCCAGGAGGTGCCGGGGGTTTTATTCCCATCTTCTCCCGATTGACCGCTGACTGGACTGCATGGATGGAATTAGTCGCGGGGCCAGTGGAGGCTCCTTCCCGCGGGATTATCTCAAAATCGACAAAACATTTGTTATGTGCCTTTAAGACCCTCGAGCGTCTCACGAGACAATCACTCGTGCTCCGACACTGACGTGTCGATGCTGCTGAGCGAACTGCCGACTTCAAGAGGACCTCCTCCTGTGGAGGCTGGATTTTGGCTTATCTGATCAACCTGTGGACGAGGAGGGATTTATTGCCTCGGTCTCGTTAGCACATAGGTCAGAAGTCCGGGGTTGAACCGGCCGTACTGACCCATTTAGGGCGACTGCATCTTCGAGGGTAAGCAGTCCAGGTAGACGACCAGCATCGGTGTTTGCTAGTGGACGACGTTCCAACAATGGGTTTACAGCCATGTGGTTCCAGACAAGGTTTAGACAGTGCTTTCAGCGCTTATAGAGGGCGATGGAACATAGCTGGCTAAGGTGATTCCAAAATTCGTAGCAGGTCTGCTGAGAGTGGATGAGAATAATAAAAAGGTAGTTAACAGTAGATCCGACGCCGATCTGGATAACTAGGACATCCTGTCATTTTTCACCAATCCAGGATTGATGTACCATTCGGATAATGGCATTTTTTGAAAAGATCTCAGTGCTGTTCAGGTAAGGACATCTCTTACTAGAACGAATTTTGGGATTCGGATAACTTATTTTTCTTCAGGGGCCAGATTCAGCAACCGCGTACCGCCTTCTAACGGTGGAAATGCCGCCAAACCCTCTGAGATGACATTCATTCGCATCAGATTTGGCGATATTTTCACCGTTAGAGGGCGGTAAGCGGTTGATGAATCTGTCCCCAGAATAACCGACTCGGATAGGATATCAGAATTTTGATTAAAATCTATTATCTAAATCATTCCGAAATTCATTCCGAATTTAAATTCCATCTACGACGTCTCATAGAAGTGGAAGGCGTAGCGCATCCCAAATAAAAAAAAAGGATTAAAATTCGTCCTAGTGAAAAGCACCCTTGTTTGACCATATGAAGACTTACTGACTTTTCAAAAATGCCATTATTCAGACAGTTGATTTATTCGGGGTTAAAAAAAATAGGGACCGAATTATCCGGATCTGCGTTGGATTCAATGTCCAGTTAACAGTACTTATAGGAAATTGAGCTTGAGCTTAAAAGATTAAATTTCGCGCACAGACTGAGCAAGGCAAGCAACTTCAGGATGTCGTCAATTTTGACAGAATTGTGGAAGATCCTTTTGTATGCCGAAACCACCTCCTTATAAGAACCGGGTTAACACGAACAAGATACGAAGGCATCTCTTCGCCATTACTTCAGACTAACCTATGTTTAATACCCCTCCCGTAGTCCTTGGGTTAGCTGCAAGTGAACTTCAGACATCCTTGGCTGTCAAGTGTTGAAGAAAGTATCAGCTGTCAGTTGCATCACCTGTCGGTAACCATCGAGTTGCTCGAGCGGACACCAGAAGTGCTCCATTCGTCCCTGTCGCGTGCCAGAGTGTTCCAATGGATCCTCCTCGCTTCAAAGGACTCGAAGAGCGTTATATTGATCGTTCAGAGCTTTGGGGTGACTTCAGGTTGGCGCTCAGTTCGAAATTTAACCGGTGAATGAACGAGATTTCACCAGGGTTCGGATTCATCAACGACTTACATAACTTTAACAAACAATTCACAGCGGAAAACTAGATAACGCGGCTTATCGCTCCCCCCCCCATATCGCTTTATAAGCCGCGCTATCAGGGATTTTGGCTGTAATTTTCTCGGTTAAATTGCTGAAAGTCGTTGATGAATCCGGCCCCAGAAGTGAATCTTGCTACCTTAGGGGGACTATGAATTGGAACAAAGCTTTCTGAAAAACACCCTTCAATTTCCGCCGAAGAAATTTCGTTAACTTTTAGGAGTAGTACTGTCCTATTGTCGGACACTTTCCTCAGTGAACTGCAGTTGCCCGAAGAAAGAAAAACGGTTTTACATTAGCGGTATCTGACATATGCAGTGTTGAAAACAAGTCTTTTCCTTCAGCCACCTCTAAAAACATATGCGATTCTGTTCTGATAGATGAGTTCATAGCATATTGAAACCTATCAGAAGATCTACCACCGCCCAACGTCGTTACCTTATAGTTAGATCACAGGCTATCCAGGCTCGCTCCTCCACAACTTCAACCTCACAGCATCATCTAGCATTTTTTCGATGAATAGCGGCTTACTCTTGATAGCACAAAAGCTTTCAACTGCTTGCGGGTTCTCTGGCTCTTCTGGGCTGCCTATTCTGAACTGTCTCCTAGAAAAGCACTTAATTACTTTTCGCAATGATTCTGACTTATTTATTTGTTTATTTAAGTGCGACTCAGGGACAAGGCACAAGTGTACGACGAAGAACCAATCAGGAATAAACCATGTGATCAAATTACTAACTGAATAAGTGAGGAAAAACTGAATAAGTTTTCGACAACTTTACGTCTACGCTTAGAAATCAAAATGAATATCTCAGTCTCAAATCAAAAATATGAAGACCAATCCACATGTGTTGGGAGGAAAAGTACGTTCATAGTTCTCAGCCGAGCCTTTTTCTCTCCTCTGCAATGCTTTTCTCGCAACAAACTTGCTCATAGGCAGTCGTTCGTGACGACAGGATGAAGCGACCTTGGTGAGGCGTCGGTGCACCATCTGTAGCTTGGTCTGATCGAGAGATGAGCCTTCTAGCACTGCAACAGTATCCGCTGCAATGTGCTCTGTGCCTTCGCTTCTTGTTTGCATATCAAGGAAGTCCTAATAAGTCACGGTTTGACATTCCTACCCTTAGGAAGGCGTCCATTCATCACGTCAGTAGGGAAGGCGAGATCAGTTATACACAGCGGTATGTTCCGTAACGTGAAGCTGATACTGGTACATTTTTCGCGGTTCACGACACGAGATTCTTAAAGGAGACTTCAAGATTATCAACTACTTTGCTGCAAGTCGACAATGAGAGAAAATTCGTGAGTGGTCACCTTGTTTGCAGCACTGTCACGTCATAGACTACAGTTCGCATGGAAATCCTAGCGCTGCTCCAGGCATTCTGTTCCTTGTTTGGCTGTGTCGAATAAGAGTGTGGTATCTGTTGAATCACAAAGAGCAAGGGATAAAGGGCGGCGTTACTCAATCCCTTTTGGGATGCGCCGCGCATTCTACTTGTACGGGATGTGGTGGAGGAGATTTGGATGCGTATTTGGTCATAGAATGATTTGCGGTGGTCAGTGGATGAATACGTCCGCGCTTTACCCTCCCCGGACAACTCGGGTACCAAGGCAACGACTCCGGAGGTATGGAGGGCTTGGTTGCCCTGGGCGGGAAATCCGAACCAAGAACCTGGTAACGGGTGCACACGATAGCCGGCTCCTTCTCCAACTGTGCTACGCCCTTTATCCTACCTAGAATAACTAGAAATAACCACGGTAACAAATCAAAGGGCGCGTGTAGCGCAGTCGGAGGAGGCGCCGGCTGTCGCGTGCACCCGATACCAGGTTCCTGGCTCAGATTTCCCGCCCAGGCCAACCAAGCCTTCCATCCCTCCGGTGTCTTTGCCTTCGTACCAGACGTGTCTGGGAAGGATAAAGCACTGACTTGTTCATCGGCTGGCCACCGCAAGTCATTGTATGACCAAATACGCATTCAAATCGCCTCCAGGACATCCCTAGAAGTGGAATGCGTGGCGCATCCTAAAAGGGATTGAGTAACGCCGTCCTTTATCCTTTTATCCTTAACAAATCAATAAACTATAAAATCCAGGAAAACTAGGGAAAACTAGATACTAGAATTAAGGAATGGTTAATAATGGTATAGTAAATTATACTAAATAATAAAAATGAAGGTAGTATAATAACATGACAATTATAAACTAGAATTTATTAGAGACGTTTCCTTTAAACCTCAGGTGGGACTGTTACTGACAAGGGAGGTCAGTGACCTCGGTCTGGAGATTCTCAACGAGAGCTACATATATGGTCTTGCAGGGTATCGGACGCGAATCACATAACTATGTTTCGTTTTTACTACGGGCCACTGTGTGGTCCAAAAATGCCAAAAATTGTATCACTTTAGGGGGCTAATAAGGCAAAAGTGATACCTGGAATGGCCCTGCCGTGCTCAGAGCTTGACCTACAAAACGATTGGAGCTAAATTAAAGTTTGATTGTAGTAATACAATAATTTCCTTCGTTTCCTAGACGACGCTGCACTGTATACTCAAGTGATTCATTTGACGGTGACGTCAGTGATTGGGTGGCCGAGTGGACAGCAAGGCGGACTTGCGGGAAGGGGGTCGAGGGCCCGATTTCGGAGATGGGGCTTCTGCGTCCCTAGGTGGACTGTTATCGTCTTTGCAAATGAAGAGTAAATTTTGGCTTTGGTAGGATACCTTCTTCGCTTCCTAATGCCGATTTCAATCTGTTGTCAGATGTGGTAGAAGCTGGTTTTGGCGTGTGGGGTGATGTCGAGCGTCCATTAAACGATGCTCGTCTCGCTGAGGAAGCCATCGTTAGATGCTGCCCCTATATTACCTCTCTGGAATGTGCTCAATTACTTTTAGAAGTGATTCTTGCTGTCAACTCATTTGCGAACACGATCGACAAGTGTTGATTTGACCCATCATCAAGAGGGGCTCATCGTTCTTCGGATTTCTATACAGACTACTTTTTACGCTTTTCGAAACTTTCACAAATGCTACTGACTGCGACCAAGTACAGCATGCTTTATCCACCTCATGTTGTTGATCTAGCTGTGTATTTCTTCCTCACCACTCTCCCATACGCTTACGGGTGAGGAGTCGAGGCATTGCAGGTAGGAGGACTTGTACTCGCTCCCTCGACTCAAGATGTCGAAAACCGTTTTTCACAAAAAATTCATCTATAGGGTTACTTGGGTTGCAGTTCACCAATTTGGCAACCATTTGCCAGATTGGTGATCTGCATTCCAAGTAACTCGATAGAAAAGATGGATGGCAAAAGGTTACGATAGGAAAGTGTAAGTAAAGGAGTTTGCTCAGAAACCGGCACTGCTGCCTCTCACGACTACAAAGGTCGAGGAGCGGTGGAAAAAAGTAATTTCGCTCAAATATCGCCCACGGAGTTACTTGGGGTGCTGATCCCAGATATGACACCTATTTCTAAAATTTCGGTCGATTACGGTGGTTACGGTAGCTATGGATGAGTAAAGCTGTCTACGCTAGTAGGATGGCCTTCTTCTCCAATGTGGTTCGACTTATTTTTCCAATCTTCCAGTCCAACCTTTGATAGAACTAGTACAAACAAAGTGATAATTTAGAAAAATAGTGACAGATTCGTGGTCAGCAGCTTAAATAATTCGTATAGGCGAAGTCTGGGTGAAATCTGTAGTTATGACTTCGTCACCCTTATTTACCACTACCCAATGATACGCTACCCTACCGAAGCCAAAATGTACTCTTCGTTTGTAAAAAAAAAAAACAGAAAGACCACCTGACCACGCAGAAACCCCACTCCTGGAATCGAACCCTAGACCCCCTCCCGCAAGACCCCTCGCTATCCACTCGGCCATCCAGGCATTGCCACCACCGTTGCAAATGAATCATTTGAATATACATACACTGCAGCTTCGTCTAGGAAACGTCAGCAAATTATCGTATTACTATAATCTAATCTTAATTTGAGCTCCAAACCTTTTGTAAGTTAGGTTCGGAAAACGACAGGGCCATTTCAGGTGTCACTTTTGCCATTATCAGCCCGCCCTGAACTGATACCAGTTTTTATCATTCTGGACCACCCAGAGGCATTTAGCAGAAAGCGGCTGGTAGAGAGGCTATATGTTGTTACAGGATGTTTTGTTGCGATCAAAACTCTTGCGCCAGGCGGGACTCGAACCCGCATCTGCTGCTTTCCGGGCAGCGATGTTCGCCTTACACCTCCGGCGCTGTTTGACCGCACATCAGCGATATCCCCCAGGCCTTGTCAGCACCTGATATCATTTGACCCCAGGCGAACATCGCTGCCCGGAAAGCAGAAGATGCGGGTTCGAGTCCCGCCTGGCGCAAGAGTTTTGATCGCAACAAAACATCCTGTAACAACAGTTCTGTGATCCTCGTTCGATGCCCTACAAAACCATATATGTACATAGGTCTCGTTCAGAATTTCCAGACCGAGTTCACTGACCTCCCTTGTGAGGCACACTTAGGTGTTATAACGATGTTTTGCTGTGATAAAAACTCTAGCCCCAGGTGGCCCGAGCTCGAACTCCCTACCTACCGGGCAGGATGGTATCGAACGGTATCATTTACTAAGTTTTCTGGCATCCTCCGCAATCTTCCGCAGACTTGACGCACTCCCATCGCTAACACCTGTCGCCACCGCCTCATTACGGGTCATAACTCACCGTTGGGTAGGTTAAGATGCTGCGATAAACGTGGCGATTATGATTTTACGAGCCAACTGCATGATGGTGTGTCGCGAAGCACGATCGATCCTCCGCTGTCGTGGTTGCGCAGGGCGTATCGTAATTCATTTTTCATGTGGATCATGATCCCGTCGGGGGTCCCGTAGCGACCGCGAGCGAGGCCATTACGCTTTTTGGGAGCGGTGACGGCCAATCGCTTCTAGTCTCTGGAACGCACTTTGGCTGTAGTTCTCGCCGGCAGTAGCATCGTCGCCAAGGATTTCTTTGCGATGCGAAGTTTATGATGCGGAGGAGCAGGCCTATCCTAGTCGGAGGAGGACTCACGGTGTTTTTACTCAGAATTCCTTTCCTTGAAGTTGTCCAAGAGCTTCACCCGCTGCACCATGACACTGACGGCTGTTGGGCAAATTGAAGCGAGGTAGCGGATGGCGTGATAGTGCAGGCACATCTGTCACCTTAGGATTGCCCCTCCCGACTAGGATAGATCCGATTTGTCGGTCAGACGGAAATCAGTGGCGCGGGAGCATGTTGGCGTATTAGGTATGAAAGTCAGGGGAATGTAGCACTTTGATGGGATTGTTGGAGATAAGGATAAAGGATGAAGGACGGCGTTACTCAATCCAAAAAAATGTCTTGGAATGCCCCAAACCTTCTACTTCTACGGGATGTCGTAGAGGTGATTTGAATGCGTATTTGACCTATACGGCGATTTACGGTGGCCAGTCCCTGTACAAGTCAGTGGTTATTGCTCCCAAATTGGTCTGGTACCAATTCGTCGACTTCGGAGGGATGGAAGGCTTGCTTGGCTTTGGGCGGTAATTCCGAACCAATAGCCTAGTATTACAGTACCGCGCATATTATTTGGTCAATTGCCAAAAATACGCTTTGGAGCTTTCCAAAGCGGCTTTTTTAAATATCTTTTTTAAGATCAAGCACTTGTGAAAAGAAGCATTTGAGCTCAGCAGCTCGAGCTCTATCTTTGGACATATAAATCAATAGAGTTGAACAATAAGGTACACTATTTTACTTTAGTATACTACTAGAGACTGTTTTGCTGCCTACAAGACCCACAAGTTGCAGCCAAAGATTCGAAGTTTAGAGAGTTATTGCGTTCCGGACACGCCCGCGGGTGCAATTTGCGAGCGGCCGCCCCATTAGGTTCGATCCTATATGCGTTGTGCACGGCGCACTCCAAAGGCTAGCTGGACAACCTTGAGCAATTCATGAGTAAGTCGAATGAAAATTTCTCATAGAACTCCCCAAGCGCTCACTCTACAAGCTCTCGCTCCCAATCGATTGATAGGTTCGATTCTATATGCGTTGTAAACGGCGCACTCCAAAGGCAAGGTGGACAGTCTTAGAGCAAGTCCTGATCGGAGCGGCTGGGAATTTCCGGTAAAACTCCCCAAACGCTCACTCTGCTGGCTGTTGCGCCCACTCGATTGATTATGTCCGGCCTATATGCATAGTATGCATTTATATGTCAAAAGATAAAGCTCGAGCTGCTGAGCTCCAATATTTGTTTCTTTTTAGCTTTTTCTTTTTCTTGATTAAAAAAAGTTATTTAAAAAAGCCGCTTTGGAACGCTCCAAACCGTTCTTTTCGGCAATTGACCAAATCACATGCTCGGTACTGTAGGTGCACGCAATAGCCAGCATCTACTCTGACTGCGCTCCGCTGGCCATTATTGTAGATAGAAGCTTTATCCTTCCCTGGAAATGCAGAAGAAAGTAAAGCAACAGCATTTCACGTCTACGTGGTGTTTTTCCTGTTCTTATTTTATTGATAACCAAATGCCCAAAAATAGTTGTGTGTGGAGGAAACTTTACACACTGCGTGTGAAAAGTGCAGATGATTCTAAGAAGGTGCGAGGTAACATTATTTCCCTTATGAAAACCGCTGCGAGCGATGAAGCTGGGCTTTTTGAACACCTTACAATTTAAGGAATGCCTACAAGAAGTTATGACAAGACCCTCTTTGCTAGAGTGGACACCATCCGCGTTTCAAATGATCCCTATCGCGTGACAAAGTAGCTCAATGGGTCGTCTTTGTTTGAAAGAGGCGGGGAGTGCTATATATTATACTTCTTTCAAGTCTTCTTTTTTCAAGTCCTTCTTTCAAGTCTTAAAAAGAAGTCCGACCAACGCCGAAGTGGGGCTGGTGCTTTTTTAAACTCCTCAGATGTTAGAGAGGTACTTTATTTGACAGACCCAAACCATCTCTCGACGGCTTGCCGTGTCGTCATCAAATGCTGGTAATCTCGAGATTCGGAGGCCTATCTGGCATTAAACATGCAATACATGAGACCTCGAAGGATCTGGTATGATGGAGCTCATTCCGATCTGGAGACGTGCTGCTGTTAGAAGCACCGATGTCTTCTTAATATGGAGGATTTATATCTAATTAATTTTTGTCAGATTAAGATCTTATTTTATTATCTTTATTAGCTTGAGGCGCACGTAGCGCAGCTGAGAAAGGCGTCATTCCTGATTCACGCTTTGGTTCGACTCAGAGTTCGATTCCCGCCCTGTGAAACCAAATTCCTTGTAGTGGTTTTGAGGTTAGGAAGCTGGTACTACGAGTGGGTGTAGCGTGCTGAATTGCGTATCGACTGCACACCACAGGCCATTATGTTGGTCAACTGCTGCATCACAATATCCTGTTAAAAGCAAAATTCGTGGAGGATCTCAAAAATGTATTGATTAATGTTGGCTTCTATTACTGCTTTGTTAAGTCTTATCCATTGGATTTGCACGTTCTGCAACTGGACAATACACTCTTAAATTCCTTGGTTGCAGCCATTCTACTTCTACGGGGTATCGAAAGAAAGAAGTGCAGCCGGAGGAGGTACCGGCTGTCACGTGCACCCGTTTCCAGGTCCTTGGTTCGGATTCCCCGTCCAGGCCAACGAAGCCCTCCATCCCTCCAGAGCATGTTATTTGGTGCCTGACTTGTCTGTGAAGGACGCAACATTGACGTGTCCATCGGATGGTCACCACAAGCCATTGTATCGCTAAATACGCATCGGAATTACCTCCGCAACATTCCGCAGAAGCAGAACGCGTGGCGCACCTCAAAATGGATTGAACAATGCCGTCCCATATCTCTTGCTCCCTACAGTGAAGGCGATTTGAATGCGTATTTCTCCAATTCAATTATCCACGATAGCCAGCTAGTGGACTATCCAGTGTGTTGGACAATCCTATCCACAGATGCTCGGAATAAGTTAAAGTTCATGGTCGACTTGCATCGCGCACTACTCGGAGGAATTGTGTAGCGCTGACCTATACTCTTTAATGGAGGCGTTGACAGTGAAAAATATTCGACAAAAGTTGGGCCAATCCGGTGATCGAAACCGGGACCTCTCGCACCCAAAGCGAGAATCATACCACTAGACCAATTGGCCGCGGATTCCACGGAGCGCGAACGAAGGAACTCGATCCACCTCGCACGTCTCTCATCTTCTCTAAACTCTGCCTAGTGCATCTCCAGCACACCGACGGAGCCTCGCAGGGGAAATTTCGTCTCTGCACCCGCTGGAGAATCATCGCTGACAGTTCGCTACAGCCTGACTAGGACCACTTATTATGATTTATTACAGGGAGGTATCTGTTGGTAATGAAAATACACAAGATGCCCAGACACATTACCATCCGAAATGCCGACAAAAACATAGTGATACAGAAGTAAGTAGAAGAAGGTAAAGAAAGAGTAAAGAAGTAAAAAATCGGAGGAAATTGGTAGAGATATGTCAAAAAGAAAAGGTTTTTTAGGTTAATTGGGACCGCTGGCAATAGAAGAGCGAGTTTAACTAGGTCATGGTAAACCTCGCACCCTTCTCACGGGCACATGAACCACATTGACGTCGAATCGTGCACTTTTCACGTGAAATAGGGCACTCTTCTAAGCTAGCCTACGACTTTAGAAATCAAAGCGAACTCTTCCAATCCAAAATTGCCTTTAGGCAGATTAAACTGCAGACTCACTAAGATGGTTAGAATATTTCTTTGCTCAAGAAAAATTTGATATAACATTTTTTGAAAATTTTCAGTCCAACTGCTCCAAGATGTGCAATAGTTTCACAAAAATTTTATTTTCTATGAATCAAATAGACTAAATTTTGCTCTAAAGCACAACAAGGCAGTCAGTGCTTTGAAAGACCTGTATCGCGCCATGTACTCAAAAAGCAAGTCGAAATGTTTATTTGATTGATAAAGTAATTACTGCTTACATGCAGCATCAAAGTGAGGACATATGTTTCGTGCAATTGTTCATGTGTCATCGTTTGTAGCGTTTATAGGTGTGAAACTCCATGCAAACAGAAATTCTGCTATCAATCGAATCAAAATCGCGACGAGAGCACGGCACAATCTCGGTATTGGCAATAAAAAATGGCCGTCTTCCTGATCTTCAAAACAAGCTTTAAGTGTTTGTTTCTCCTAGAAAATGGAACTTTTATAAAACTTTAAGCTATGAGCTTTCTTATGGGAAGTGAATTAAAACTTCAAGGCAAGTTATGCTATAATTTTCCGTGAACAACAAATTGTTAACCTCTAGAGTCTCTAGTTTGATGTGGAGGAAGCTCATTTCGTTTTGGAAGAGTTCATTTCGATTTTAAAAGTGCAATTTGACGTAGAAAGTGTCCAACTCAAAGTGAAAATAGTATGAATATGAACACGAACATCAACTAACTGATCCGACCGTTGTGCTGTGTGAACGCAAACTATGTGGAATAAAAAAATAAAATGATGATTCTCAGCCTATTCGTTTTAAAAGGAGATGTGAATTTCTAAAGAATTTTTTTTTTGCAGAAGGACTCGTGTCCTTGACCGAGAATTCTTTAATCAGCGAAGCGTTCGAGTTATGAAGGCTCGGGAGTGCTACTGAGGATTGGTGCTCATACGAGTCTTATTGAGCAATCAAAGCGCAAAAAAGTTCTTATCTATTAGGATGTAACGAAATAAATAGCACTGAACCACTGTAAATTTAAACAGTTAATATCTCGGCTTGTAGGCAAGTTTATTAATCGAAATAAAAACCTTCGGATTCTACACATCTTTGCCAACGTGAGACAAGCTTTTTTATCCCAGTAGCATAAAAATCAGAAGTTCTGGAATTGACGAAGTCTTCGAAGGCACTTTCAGCATCCTGTTGGTATTTGAATATTTTCCCTATCAAGAAGTCGCCAAGATGCTTGAAGAAATGGTAGTCTGTTGGGGAGAGGTCGGGAGAAAACGGAGGATGTGGTAGAGTTTCAATGCTCAGCTCACTCAATTTCTGCAACGTCATTCGTTGGGGGCGAGCATTGTAGTGCAGAAGGAGAACTCGCCTTCGGTTTACCAAGGCCGGCCGGATATCCTTCAACTTTTTCATCATTTCTTCAATTTCAATGCAGTACTTCTCTGCCGTGATGGATTCACCGGGAGGGAGGAAGCTGTGGTGAATAACTCCCAGCGAACACCACCATTCCGTCACCATTACTTTTTTTTGGTGCAATTCCGGCTTCGCAAAAACCTTGAGGCTCTCATCGCTGTCCACCCACTGTGCCGATCGTCGCCTGTTGTCGTACATTATCCATTTCTCGTCACAGGTTACGATGCGATCAAGGAATGGGTCCGTTTCGTTCCGTAGAAGCAGTGCGGACGAGATCTCATATCGTCGGTTTCTTTGCTCCTCAGACAGCTCGTGAGGCACCCATCTTTCCAGCTTTTTGGTCTTTCCAATTTCCTTCAGATGCCGGGCAGCTGTGTTGTGACTGACGCCAAGAACCTTCGCTATCTCCCTGGTACCTTTGTGTGGATCCTCCTCTACCACATCTCTCAGCTTGTCCTCATCAACATCACTATGCCTCCCACGACCTTCATGTTCTTCCAAGCTCTCATCTCCATTCCGGAACTTCTGATACCAACGATACGCCGTCCGAATTGTGGAACATCCTTGACCGAATGCGGCGTTGATCTTCTCGTCCGCCTCCTTAGCTGTAGTGCCCAGCTTGAATTCATACAAGTAAATGCCTCGGATTACCCTTTTGTCCATCTGCAAAAAAGTCAATAAAACTCTAAAGTTTTCCCACTTTTACATAGAAAATTTGGTACTCACCGGTAGTGCAAAGTTTGCGCTTCTAAATGATATGCCACATGCTACGGTTTGTTCTTGATCAAACGCGTAAAGACGCGCCAAAAAATGGCGCGAGCCAGTGCCATTTAATTCGTTACAACCTAATAATATACGTAGTTTCTAACACACTGATGACAATAGCTGCATTTATGCCGCGTAAGGAAGTCCGCGAACGGGACAATACGCGTAATTTTTGCCGCGTAACTTTTCAAGCCGTTCTTCTTCAAAATTAAGCAATCATATGGGGTTTTTTACGGAGCAGTTGTTTATTAGGAGTGTGCTCTAATGCAGTTTTTAAGCGTCGGATACCAGATTTTCAGCGGGTTTCCCTTGTTCTAGAATGACGCAGCTAGTAAAACTTCGCAAGTTTCATTCCTGTTTGCCAGAGAGAAGTTTGTAGACCCAGCAAACGTCCGCCAGACTTCTTTTAGAGGACAAAGAGTGAAAGTTTACAAATCTGATTCGAAAAGAATCGTTAGGAGGCTGGTGAAAGAGTCCGTTATATCTGGTGATTATATTTCTAGTGCAGCTGTTTTGTACTTTCTCAATGTACTGGATATCCTTCTTCTTATGCGGTGAGAACACTATGCTTCCACGTTCTACATTGGGTCTTACAGATGTTTTGTAGGATTTGAGAAGTGCCTCTTCATTCGTGGTAGATAGCCCTTTAGATATTCAATAGATTACACCATCTGCTTTACTACATATCGTTTTGAGGTGTTCGGAGAGGTCCAGCTTATATGAACCCGAGATCTGTGATTAGACTTAGCTCTTTTAACCCCGTCTAGCGTGTATGAAGCAGAGATAGAGGTCTATTAAAGACTAAAAAATACATCAACCAGCGTGCAGTGCTTCATTAGATGTTTTGACATCGTCAATTATTAACTTCAATTATTAACTGTGACATGGATGTTACATTTCTAAAACCTCCTCAATTTCAGGATCGACTGGAGTGATCGGAAATTTCTTGATGAATCGTCGTACAATCCTATTGAAAGCAACGGCCATTCTCCAAGGTTCTTTACTGTGTTTTGCCTTTTTCGCCTACTGTCATGGTATACACATTTGGCTGAGAATGATATCTAGCCAATTAAAAGTTTATATTTGTTATTAGAAATTAGAGAAATAGTGCTGATTCTGTAAGATCTCTTGACGGTTGGAAGGAAAGTGAATCTTCAGCAAAATTTAATGCAAAATTATTTCGCCACTTGTTTTTTAACACCGTGAAAAACTTTGAATCGGTTCTAGAGTTTTCAGGAGAGAAGTAGTGTTCAGAGAATCTAAAAATTGTGTAGTCACGTTATTTTTCGAACCACATATTTCGTCGAGATCCACGAACCGTCCTTCAAACGTGCATTCGATCCTAAAATCGTATATTCGATACCAGGTAGAAACATTAAACCCTATTACAGTACCGGACATGCCGCTGCGTCCAACAAGCACAAGCGGCGCAAAAGGGCGCCGGAGAGCGCCTTTTCCGCTCGCCACGCGCCGTGTCTGAGGCAAGTCGCGTTGGTGCGCGGCGTCCTCAACTCCTGGACGTTAGACTGAATGAAGGAGTTTATCCATGCGTTCGGACGAGCATGGCCTACTGTTTGGAACTAAGTGCCGGCATGGCGCGCGCTCTGAACTATGCATATAGGCCCGACAGAATCAACCGAGTGGGAGCGACAACCTGTAGAGCGAGCGACAGCTTGAACAGTGAGCGCATGGGGAGTTTTAACGGAAATCCCTAGCCGCCCTACTCAGGAGCTGCTCTAGGACTGTCCAGCTTGCATCTGGAGTGCGCCGTGAACAATGCATATAGAATCGAACCTATCATCATGTACATCAAAATTTCGGAGACCGTAGCAGGTTAGTAACTGTCTCTTTCAAGAAAATAACAATTGACGCAATTTTTAAGTTCACATCAGAGTAATTAGTCCGAGCTGAGTGATTTGGGCTGGCCTTATAACAGAAACTGCTGTCTAAAACGAGGTTTGTCTAAGTCAGCCACAAAATCACAAAATCTAATTCACTCTTCAATATCATAAAACTTCATGTAAGTGGCATTAGCCGTTATAATAATGAATAAGTATATTATAAATAATGAATAATAATTTGTAATAAATATATGGTATGATATATAATTTTAAATAAAATTAAAAAATAATATGATATACATTATAAATAAAAAGCAGCATTACAATTTTTATTATTTATAATTCATATTCTATCTCTAATTTATTTTTATGTCCGTGATCCTCATCGGGGCACGATAATTTTTAAAGCGAATAGCAGCAGTAGGTCCCAACTAGAAAGTACAGTGCCTCTGCCGCTTGGGCGCCGCGGCTTGCCGCCGGCAAGACTCTGTGTGAGCGGCAAGCTTTACGAGTTTTGCCGCCTGCCGCTTACCGCAAAACTGTGCGGAGTTCTTAATTTGCGTGCCAAACAAACTCTGCAAAACATGGGAGTCGCGTAGCGCGCGATTTCGTCAACGTTTTTCCATCCCGATACTCTCATCAAAGTGAGTTCCGGCAGGTTTAAGGATAAAAGTTGAAGATTTAATCAGAGACAACAATTTTGAGACTATCTGCAGTTGGCCAGACAACCTGCCTAGCGTACCACATCTACCCCGCTGTGGTACGTGGTACATGTGGTACGCTGGGCAGGTTCAAGGCGGGATCTAAGCATGCTAAAAACAACAATTTCTACCTTTAAAATTCAGTTCAAAAAATTAGAGCATGAAAATTCATGAAAATGAGTTGCATTCAGTATCGGCAACACGTTAGCTGTCGTTGAGCTTCGCTTTCACGACTGCTTCCAGAGTTATGATGACTCCCTTTCGTCCACATTTCAAGAGCTGCATTCCAGGCTCGTGCTGAGCTCATGGAGCGAGTGCTCAACGACGTGCGGTCCTGGAGTGCAGACGCGCTCAGCGGAATGCATGGCCGCTCACCCGATCGCCGGCATGATTCGTCTACCGTACTCCGAGTGTCAATGTAGGCTCGTGCTCCGGCGCTCATCTTTCATCCGTTGCTCTGCGGCGATTCCCTCGAGCGCCTCCAGCTCTGCTGCTTCCAGCTCAACCGCAACCGTCGCTCTTCGAGCCGTGCGAAGCTCGTCCGTGTCCCTTGCAGGAGGACTCGAAGACCACCCACGAGGAGGCGCCGTTCAAGTGGGAGAACGGCGACTGGGGACCGTGCTCTGCCAGCTGTTTAGGAGGTGTGTCCCATGTCATTTGCCCTCCACTTCCAGAAGGCCATAGCGACGGGGTTTAGGTAAGCAGAAGGCCGCCCTGCTCTGTCGCGAGACGGCCACCGGTCGAGCCGTACCCTGGTCACAGTGCGATGCAAGAACTCGCCCACCCCAGCTCGTCCGGCAATGCAACCAGCACGCTTGCCCTCCCCTGTGGCAGGTAACTCTAGATTACTCACTATTAGCAGAATGCCGATAAGTTGTGGATTGGCACCTTCAGGTGGGTGGATACGGAGCCTGCTCGGTGTCGTGTGGAGGTGGAACGATGACTCGCTCGGTGAAGTGCGTCCGACCTGTGAGCCGTAGTGGAGGTGAGCACTTTTTCCTTCGCTGGAGCGAAACAAAAGGATTGACAGAGTCGGCGCTCAGGTCACGTAAGCGGGAAGAAAACATATGCCGTGTATGTATAAAGGGTGTGCCAAAAATGTAAGCACATTTTGAAAGGTGATAAGGATAGCAAAGATACTGAAGAAGTTAACACTCATATGGAAACTCAATAAAATAGAAATTCTCTGACATATGTATGAACGGTAGGAACTGCGCCACGTATTCGTCTGAATTCTTGCATTTTACGCTCGTTTAATTGTGTTTCCGTTGAATTCTCGTCATAATTTTTTTTATAAAGTGGCGGTATCGATTGATATGTGCTTCTTTTAAAGTTTAAAACTTAATAACACTACAGATTGCCTGAAAATACAGGATATCCTAAAATGGAGGTTCTGCTTGAAATGTTAGAACATTGCTGCTAGTGAAGTCTTTGAAGATGCTCATATGAAAACTTATGAGAACGAAAATTCTGTGACATGCAAATGGTCATGATTGCGCCATGCACCCGTATGAGACCTTACATAGCAAACTCGATTGATTGTTTAAGGGCCACATGCATGAATCAATTTTGCGGCATGCTGATAAAGCCGTTTTTGTGCCATTCAAAATATATACAGAAGACATAGAATAGGTCTTCCATAGCAAAACAGCACAACTACAAGTACAGGCGTCTTCTGCTGTCATTTGACTCGTGGTAGAGAACTCGATCTTTCTCTCTAACCTTTAACACTATATTTTGCAGCAACTATATGAAAACAAGAGTCGTTATCAATAGAAACACAATAATTCTAGTGTAAAATACAAGAATTCATACGACGGCGTGGCATAATTCGTACTGCTCATTGGTGGGAAAAATTTCTATTGTCTCGCGCTTTTATATGAGCTCTTAACTTTTTCTCTACCTCTGCTAGCAGCTATCACTTTCGAACGGCCTTCTTCCTCTTCTTCCTCTGAGCGCTTAGTCCTGCACAGTTGCAAGAGACGTTGTTCTTGTGACTTGTCACCAGCTCATCCTATCAAGGGCGTCGTCTGTCGTACCGCCGAATTCGGCGATATCTCTTCCGATTACGTCCTTTTACCGTTTCCTTGGGGCTCCCTGCTTTCCGGGTGTCTCGACCTTTAGGGCCAACTTTGTGGATGATTCTCCGGTCTTCTGACGATGTGTCCGTACCACATCAGTGTTGCTTGTTCATCTTCAGCTGGGTCGGGGCTGTTTTCATCCTCGTTTCGGACCACATGCCCACTTGAGCATCCTTATTTCCGCAGCTGCCGCTCCTTCTATGCCTTATCCAGGAACTAGGACCCGCTGTCGTAGAGGAGGGCAGGTTTCGCTACTGTTCTACATAGCTTTCCTTTGAGTGTCCTGGAGCATCTGCGGTCGCAGAGAGCTCTTGGGGACTCGTTCCACTTGAGCTAAGCTGCATTTTTCCTTCCCCGACCTCCTGACCCACGCTTCCTTTCTCGGATAAGTCATTTTTCAAGTCGCGGAATTTCTCCATCTTTTCGCCTTTCCTTGGTGGTCTAGGACCGGCAAAGCGCCCTTCTCAGAGGCGATGAACATCGTCTTCTTCGCTTAAAGCAGCAGTCTGTTGTCAGCAGGGCTCCCTGCCACAACTCCACCCTCTCCGCAAGCTCCTCCCGGCTGGCAACTACTAGTGCGATGTCGTCCGGATAGAGGATGGTCCTGAAAACTGCTTCCTTAAGGTGATTCTCTACATAATCAACCGAGAAACGGACTCAAAGCCGAGCCTTGATGTACCCGTCCCCTCGTGTGATATCCATTTTCTTTGTCATTCTGTGTGGAGTTCATATTGCCGCTTTCTACTGACTGATGTCGTGTTCTACTCTTTTGTGCATTATTTCTTTAACTAGATGCTTCAGGAGCCGATGCACATATTGTGCTTCGCGACGCGGAGTGTCCACTACCCAAACCGGCTGAGACGGACGCCTGCGGAGCAGTGGAGTGTCCGGCAAGCTGGATAGTGAGTTCTTGACCCACAATTGGTCTTCACCTCGCAACCTGAATACTACCACTTCATCTAGACCGGAGAATGGACAGAGTGCTCGGCGTCGTGTGGATCTGGCGAGCAGACGAGAAGCGTTGTGTGCGAGGGACGAGATGCCAGAGGCCGCAGAGAACGTCGTCACGAGAGGGAGTGCGCTGATGAGAAGCCGCCTTCCGTGCAGATGTGCAGCTTGGGTACGTTCGGTGGCCTGTTTTTCTCCTGCTCTGCATAACTCCTCGCTGATTACAGGTACCTGCGGCAAGCCTCAGCTGCTGACAAATCGCGTTTTCGAGCAGAACGCTTCCGAGAAAAAGCTCACGCTCGGCATTGGTGGAGTGGCAACGCTCTATCAAGGTGGGATCGACTGGAATTAGAGTCCCTATACTTATCTAAGTAGCACTCCTGGGCTATTTGCCGAAAGACCCGGGCGAATGAAAACAAAACTAATTCCTTTTTCCACTTTTTTACAATTCACGTTACTATTATACTTATATGACGTTTTTTATAAATGACCCAACAAATGGTAGAGCCTCCTCGATTCGAATTGTGCTTAATTGGGAGGAGATCTGGATACATAGTGATAAGTTTATTATCAGCGACAGGAATAAAAGCAGAAACAGTATGAAGTTGAAGACAAATGGCTGATAACTTAGTAGAAGAACAACACAAGAACAGCTTTCCATAAAACACAAATAGGCAAAAAAAGAGACAGAACAGGTGAACCTCAAATACTAGTGAACAGAACATTTTCCAGAGGGAGCACCATAGATTAATCTTCGCTCAGTACACGCGGGCGGGTGATGAAGGGCAGTGGGCGGCCAGCACTGCAAGTCCTGCGTTCAGTTGAAGGGACTCCGGGTACCAACTTAGTAGGCCCGCCAACAACACCACAGCCAGCACGAGTACGGCACTAGCCTTCGTTAGTGCTACCCTACAAGTCTTAGATTCAAAAAGAGCAAAGTTTCCATGATACTATAAGGTAACATTCGTTTTAAGTTGATATGGACGTGGAGAGCTCATTTCACCAACAGAATCTCCTGAAATGCCAACATGATAAGACTAAAGAGTAAATGCTGAAGTCAAAAGAGACCCCTGTGTTTCAAGAAGTCTTCAAGTCGTCGGGCGAAGTTCTCCGGGGACGATGACATGAGTAAGGAGCGCGGGAGTTGATTCCAAGTGTTTGCTACTCGGCACCAAAAGGAACGCTCATATAGCTGCGTACTGACCCTACCTGGAACAACACGAAGGTGATGGCCTCTGGTGCGACCAACAGACTGAGAAATTGTGAGAGGCAGATCACAGCCTAAGTCGACATAGCACATGAGGAGCTTAATTAGAAAGCTTTGATCGTATATCATTCGTCTTAGCTGCAAAGAACTACAACATAACTGGTTCAAGCGCTCTCGATAACTGGAATTGAATTGACAATTTCTTGCGAGTATCTCCTTGGTAAACTTTCTTTGAACATTTTCGATCTTCGATATATATTGCACTTGTGAAGGAGACCACAATGGTGTGCAGTACTCAAGAATTGGCCTGACATAGGTTTCAAAAAGGTTGAGGAGGGTTCTCATGTTTCGCGTTTTGAAGGCTCGTAGAATAAAGTTGGACCTTGCATAAGCCAAACCAACGATCTTCTCGATGTATTCATCGTATGAGAGCCCGTCACTGTATATAACACCAAGATCTCGCACTGATTTCGAAATGGCCAACTGGTATTCTCCAATGTGAAAGCTAGGGTTAGGAGGGTGTCTTCTTCCGATGCACATTATTGTAGTCTTTCAAGAGAAATGTCAAGTTGCCATTTTATCGACCAGCTTCGTAATGCGTTCAGCGCTTCCTGGAGTGAAGCACAACTGTTTACAGTGAAAATTTTGGAATCGTCCGCATAAATAGAACAGTGGACACCTTGCGGGAGACACAGCGGCAGGTCATTTATATAAAGTAAAAACATCAAGGGGCCAAGGCAGGTGCCCTGGGGGACACCGCTGGCAGTTGTGTTGCACGCTGACAATGCGCCATTTACAAGAACCCTTTGGTTACGTCCGGTTAGAAATGATTCGAGGAAAGAGAGCAGACACCCGCCTAACCCATATGCTTAAAGTTTTATTGAAAGAAGGGTCAGAGGGACGGAGTCAAAAGCCTTGGCGTAATCTACATAGCAAACGGTAACATAACCATTTGCATCTAGAACCTTATCCCATGTCGAAACAGTAGACATAAGAGCTGTTAATGTAGATCTTTTTTGGAGAAAGCCATGCTGACATTTAGTGATTAACTCATTACTTTGAAGGTAGTCAGAAAGCTGCTTACAAATAATTCTTTCCAGAACTTTACTTGTAGAAGAAGTCAAGCAGATCGGTTTATAATTCCTTACAGTAGTCTCTAATAGTAGTCTCTAATATGGCCAATAAGAGTATGAACGCGTGCAGCGCAGTCGGAGGAAGTGCCGGCTGATGCGTGCACCCAATCTCAGTCTCTTGGGGCGGATTTTCCGCCCATGTTAACCAAGCCTCCCGCCCCCAGGGTTGGTGAATTGGTAACGGAGTTGTCTGGGAAGGATAAATCGGTGACTGATTCATCAGCTAGTCACCGCAAGTGATTATACGGCCTAATAGGCACTCAAATCGCCTCTACGACACCCCATAGAGGTAGAATGCGTGGCGCATCTCAAAAAGGGACTGTGTAGTGCCGCCCTTTGTCCTTATTCTTACATGAGTAGGAGCATGGACGTAGGCCACTCAGGTCGCATCCATCGTCAAGAGCGGTGTGGTTTCGCTGCTTTGATAGACTAGCGCGCGCTCGGTCGGTACTCTGATTGGACGTGAATGGTTGGCGCGTTCCCGCCTTCCTGTGTAGGCCACATTAATGACTGGTACCGACAATTGCTTATGGCGAACTTTTAATGAATCAAGATAAGTTTGCTTTCAGGAACGAGCATCAAGATTAAATGCCCGAGAAAGAATTTCGACAAGAAGAAAATCTATTGGACGAAGAACGGAAAGCGGATCAGAAACGACGGTAAGTAGCATTTATCAGTGAAAGTTTGACCAAAGTAAGAAGACGTTGCCCATGCAAAATCTAGCTGCCGCACATCCACAAATTTGTCGCTAAGGGGCAGTCGCTCTCACAGGAATCCTGCTGAAAATTTATAGAAAGAAAAAAATTTATTATAAGAAATGGAAGAGAATGAGCGAGCTGTGCCCATTGTGTATTGCTCTCCCCCACCTTTCCTTCTCGTAGCACTTTCTTGAAGGAGTATTCGTTCACATTCTTCTTATTCCAGCTCACATAAAGGTGTCAGCAAACGGCAACCTCCGCCTATTCCACGCTCGAATGGAAGATGCCGGTGTGTACGAGTGTTACACGGACACCTTGCAGGGGAACGTCACGCTTCGCTTCAAGTACCGAGACGATGACAAGGTTAGGGATTCGAAGTCCACCTGCACTAGCTGGTCGTGGACGACTAGCTTCCTGTGAATGCTTTCTTGGTAAAACTTCGCAATTTTGTTCACATGTAAACCGCCAATTTCAGCCGCATCGTCTCAACCCAACGCAGCTCACCAAAACTCACAAAGGAAAGAACAAGAACGCATCAATGTTCGAGGTACAGGTGCAAATTCTGCTGTTGAAGTAGTTTAGGAATGTGTGTGGGCACCATTGGGATCGCTATGCAAGACGAATTTAAAGGCTATTTTGCCTATGGCATCAGCTTGTCAAGGTCTCACCATTGTCTCAGAGCGCAGGAACTGCTTGTTGTTTCCCAAAGTACACTCTTCTGGAAAGAAATCGAATTTGAGCCAAGCTGCGAAGGGACCACACCGCCTGCTTAACCAAATTGCCAACGCCCCCTGTGTTAAATACGCAAATCAACAAACCTCTCCAAAACGTCCGTCACCGCCTCAAACTTGGGTAATTAAACCTTTATGTCAGATCGAGCATATGAACAAATGCAATTCGAACAATTCTTTCTTAGAATCGTTCGTGTAACTCAAACCTTCGGCTCGTCAAAGCTTCTAGAGCTGCCACGCGGTAATTTTGCGACCGTCACGCCATGAACAACCTCAAACTTGGGTAATTAAACAGTTTGTTTAATAAAAACACCACATATGAGAATTAAGAATGAATCAGCACCCAACACATGATATGAGACAAAGTGGATCTTAAAGAAATGTGAAAAGCAACCCTTCGACTATGCGACGCTGGTTTATATCATCTTTACATTATCTTATATCATCTTTTTTGTTTATCTGCCCACTGGCATAAACTTAAAACACCATTCAGGTGGTAGACGTTATTGTGTCTTTGATAGGGAGGGGAAACGCACCAGAGCAATCAAACCGAATCGATGGGCGGGTCACGAAGAGGGTCGTGGACTATCGTTGCTCTGGTTGGTTAGTGTATGTTCGGTCGGTGCTCTGATTGAGTGGCGCGTCCCCATTTTTCGTCCACATTAGCCACATTAACGACTAGCACCTCATTTTATGACCGTTTAATCCTTTCACACTTCTAAATTACTCTCTCTTGAAAATGGTGAAGTCGTTCGTGTAACTCGAACTTTCGGCTCGCCAAAGCTTCTGGAGGTTCCACGCGGTAATTTTGCGACCGTCACGCTACAAACAACCTCAAACTTGGGTAATTAAACAGTTTATTTAATAAAAACACCACATATGAGAATTAAGAGTGAATCAGCACCCAATACATGATATGAGCAAAGTGGATCTTAAAGAAATGTGAAAAGCAGTCAATCCCTTCGACTAGGCGACGCTGGTTTATATCACGACGCCCTATGTTTCATCTCCGTCGCATAGATTCGACGCCTAGATAACACAACAATAACATGCCAGTGACATTCCATTACATAAAATCAATCTTCCAATAAATCACACTACAAATAATCTAAACTAAGTCGGTTTGACGACAAATGGCCTCTATTTTTACGCTTTACTTCAACCTTGAAAATCCGTCTCTATATTGGAAATGCGACTTCCAACTGTGTGATCATGCTCCTATTCAAAGCCTTCAGGCAATTCTGTCCGCCGGCAGCTATGCGGAGATGGCGAGGGAGTTGCAGAAGCATCACGACACGATTCGTGCTCGTTGGGAGATGGGCCATTGGACGGACTGCAAGCAGAGCACCTGTGGGGTGGCCGGCTATCAGGTACGTATGCGGATCCTTCCTAAAGAGGAGACCATCAGACGCCGAGAAGGTGGTGTTCAGGCTCGAGAGGTGACCTGCAGCGTGATGGTGGACGGTAAGCGCCGAGCCGGAGACCCTCGCATCTGCACCGCTTTGGCATCGGCTCGACCGCCTGAGACGAGACCTTGTCACAAGGAGGAGTGTCCACGATGGGAGGCCAGTGACTGGACGGAGGTTAGTTGGTCGAGCGGCCGTTCTTCTAAGTCTAAGGCAGCGGGAGGCAGTAGTACTGTAGCAGTTCTGGAGAAGTGGCAGGTGTCCCTCGTGCATTAGATACTTCATGATGTACATTAGTTACGTGCGTAGGAAGAGATAGCACATCTGTAGCGAGGATGATTCTGAAACTGCTGGCAGTCAACTACAGGTGAACTTCCATTGAAATGGAAGGGAAACTACTTGCTGAAGTTCTCCTGTAGATTGTCGGATTTTCGACCACTGGTGACGGACATGCTACCGCTAGTTCAACAGGAATCAGAGCAAGAGCGTTCTCAATTTTCGTGCGAAGCTTCTGCAGTATGACGCTTTCTATGCAATTACACATATTACTAATCATCCATCTACTGATCATCCATTTGTCTCGAATCACCCGCCGATAGCGTCTGAGCATGACAGGCGACAGTGCACCAGCGAATCAGAGCGTTTTGAATGGGCAGGTCGCTGCCGCCTTCTAATGCTGCCCACATTAACGACTTCTTGTTCTAGCACTTCGCTCCTTGTCTCCAAAATGTCCAAAATGGTAACCACATAATTCACTGCAAATCTGCAATCTCTAAAAATCTTAATCGTTGTAAAGAAATTATGGAAAATGGCCGGTTAACTTCATGCAGCGGATTGTTGGTTTTCCATTTCATTGGCAGTTCACCCGCAGTTGTTATCCCGTCCTACATAAGGGCGTCTAGTACAGCTGTGCGCGAACGACCTATTCGAACATGCATTTGAACGACTTGTATGTCATATATGAAGTCATATATTCAAAAAATCTGTTTTTCGAATGTATTCGAATTCGATTGTTCAAAAATCTCATCGAATGTCTCAAATATTCGAAAATATTTCGAGGGGATGACTATAGTCTTTAGGCACTCCTGAAAACTTTCTTTGGCTTAGGATTAGTTATCCTTTAGAAGCAAATAGAAACTGCAGAAATAGACAGGCTGTGCTTTCAGTGCTCGACATCTCCTTGCCAACGCAATGGCGTCGCGAAGCAACGTCGAGATGTCAGATGTGTGAAGTCGAACAGAGAGGTCGTGGATGAAGAGCGCTGTGATAAGACACAGCGACCGAAGTCACGCAAGGAATGCGAGAATCGTGAGCTTCGTTTCTGTCTTCTGAGGTGCGCCAGTAACTCCCGAAGTCAGTCCTTCCTTCAGAACACTGCAAGGCTGAATGGCACGCATCTGACTGGGGTTCATGCTCGTCCAACTGCGGCACCGGCGGAGTACAGGTGGCTACCGGAGACGACTTCCACTGTCCCCACTCTTCACTGAAGATCCCGTTTTCAGCTGCGTCTCCTGTCCTGCGTGTGGTCGACAAGTCGAGCGGCCGCGGGTCGGAACTGCGAAGGACGTCGTCCGCCGGCGGCTCGTTCGTGCCCTCATGCCGGATCACTGCCCCCCTGTGGCCCTCCCACTGCCCTTCCACTTCAACAGGGTATGTGCCCTTCGCGCTCCCGTCCCGCTTCGAACGCTCCACCCAACCTGCACGGACGATTTTGTTTTTGATTTCTGTCATGCCATCCCGTTTAGATGAGTCCTGCGAAGACAAATCGCGGTACTGTGATATTATCAAAGTGTTCCACTCGTAAGTCTTTAGCTTATTATCGTCTTTTGCATCCCTTATCATAGCCTGGACACACTTCTGCTTAAACGAAGGACTGCTAAGGAAGCAGTAAGCGCGCCTGGCTTGTGGATTCAAACTTCAGTTCTAAAAACATGAGGTCCCCGAGCTTTTTGTTGGGATCCGCCAACGAGATTCAAGCACGTTCGAGCAGAAGGCTTACTCCTTCACACCAGTGGATCTCATTGCTCCAACGTAACATCCAAAAGGGCACTCAAAAAAGGGAGGAAATTCTAATCATTTTTCCCCGTAGATTTTCCTCGACGTCTTCTTCCCCAATATAAATATGTAGAACAGTAGAAATGGCATGAACTCTGTCGCGTGCTCGAGATGCATGAGAAAGCTCGAATCTTCCCATCAGATTCCACACAAAAAATGTTAGCATGTCTGGTCTCCTACAAAGCATAGCCGTTTGCCGCACTCGTCCTGCATTTGTCACGAAAACACATTAAGTCTCCAGCTCGTCTGGCCTCTGAAAATCTGGTTCTTCATTAGTCATTAGAAATGCATAGCTCCATGGGAACTACGCAAGACGTAAGAAATAATGTAAAATTTGATTCTTCGCTCCCATTGCATCAACAAAAATGAGTGGAGAGTTCTCCTCCTCCTCCTTCTTCTTCAGCGTTTGTCCCGCTTCGTCGCGGGGTCCGCTCTTCTGGTGTTACGACGCCACCTTTCCCGATCCTGCGCTTGATCGGGGTGGACACCAGCTATTTTCATGTCCGTGTGTAACGTATTGGACCAACGCTGCTTCGGGCGTCCTCTAGGCCGCTTTCCAGATACTTCCAACTCAAGGCCAATCTTGCAGACGCTGTCTTCCTTTCCACGCAGAACGTGGCCGTACAATCGTAAGCGAGCTTCGCGCATCTTGTCCGCTATCGGCGCGACACCGAACTTCCGCCGAATGACATCGTTTCGGATGCGGTCCATGCGCGTGACTCCAGCCGTCCAGCGCAGCATCTTCGTCTCCATGACGCTGAGCCGCGTTTCAAATTCCTTAGTCGCAGGCCAACACTCAGCGCCGTACATCGCTACCGGGAGCACGACGGCTCTGTAAATCTTCGACTTCAAGCGCTCCGGTATCTTTCTATCGCAGAGCACCCCAGTCAACGAGCGCCACTTGGACCAAGCTGCACTCACGCATGAATTCACTTCAATCATCAGTTTGCCGTCAGACGTGACTGCTGATCCCAGGTACTTAAAGACCGAAGTGCGTGGGAGCTCGATGCCGTTAACCTTGATGGGGCTGGACTCAGTAACGTCCGTCGTTAGATATTCGGTCTTCTTCACGTTCAATTTGAGTCCAAACCGCTCCAAGCGATCACACCAAGCTTCGCTAGCGAGCATTACGTCATCAGCATAAAGGAACGTCCAAGGGAGGGGGTTCTGAAGACCTCGTGTGATGGCATCCATGACGACAACAAAGGGGAGTGGGGAAAGCGCAGAACCCTGGTGTACCCCGACAGAGATGGGGAACTCCATCGAGGTTCCAGCTGCAGCTTGAACTCGACTCTTTGGACAAGAGTAGAGAATTCGCACCCACTCTATGAGCTCTTCAGGAACTCCATGATGTCGCAAGGCGTACCATATCACTTCACGCGGTACGCGGTCAAAGGCCTTCTCTAAGTCGAGGAAGGCGATATGCACCGACTTTTGTTTCTCGCGATGCTTCTCTATCAGGAGGCGGACGCCGTGTATGGCATCAATGGTGCCACAGCCAGCCACGAAGCCGCACTGATTGCTGGAAAGCTGGACGATGTCATTCGTCCGTCGACAATTCGCTCAAAGATCTTCATACTGCGCGAAAGCAAGCGAATCGGACGGTATACATTGGAGCCGAATGAATCATTTTCGGATATCCGATTCGGATAACCCGATCCGAATCATCCAAAAATCCGGGGTCCGCGAAATTCCCGTTATCCGAATCATCCAAAAATCCGAGGTCCGCGAAATTGTCGTTATCCGAATCATCCAAAAATCCGGGGTTTGAAAAATCACCGTTATCCGAATCATCCAATTATCCGAGGATTTTCGATCGGATCCATTGTATCGAATGAATCATTTTCGAATATCCGATTCGGATAACCCGATCCGAATCATCCAAAAATCCGGTGCCAGCAGAATTGTCGTTATCCGAATCATCCAAAAATCCGAGGGCGTCAAAATCGCCCTTATCCGAATCATCCAAAAATCCGGGGTTTGAAAAATCACCGTTATCCGAATCATCCAATTATCCGAGGATTTTCGATCGGATCCATTGTATCGAATGAATCATTTTCGAATATCCGATTCGGATAACCCGATCCGAATCATCCAAAAATCCGGTGCCAGCAGAATTGTCGTTATCCGAATCATCCAAAAATCCGAGGGCGTCAAAATCGCCCTTATCCGAATCATCCAAAAATCCGGTGTTCCCGAAATCGTCGTTATCCGAATCATCCAAAAATCCGGGGTTCGCAAAATCTTCGTTATCCGAATCATCCAATTATCCGAAAATTTTTGATCGGATCCAATGTATATCGGACGGTAACTGGAGCAGTCTGCAGGACTGCCCTTCTTCTTCCAAATCGGAATCGTCGTACTTTGGCGCCAACACTCAGGCACTTTTTCTCCGCCACAACCTGATTAAAGAACTTCGCCAACCACTCAGCAGGGTACCAAAACTTCGACTTCCACAGTTCTGCTGCCACGTCGTCGGGCCCAGTCGCTTTGCCTGGCCTCATCTTCTTCAAAGCCGCTTCAATCTCCTCCACGGTGATCTTCTGAACGGGGCCGTGGGTTGGAGCCGTGGAAGGGATGGCTGGATGAGGAAATTCTACTGTAGAGATTTCCTCAAAGTAGTCGCGCCATCGCTTCAATGACTTCTTGCGGTCCGTAAGAAGATGGCCGTTCTCATCATTGATGCCGAAGAACTTCTCGATGTCCTCGGTCTGGCGATGGCGATTCTTTGCGGGTCGGTACAGATACCGCTCACCATCGCGCGACTCGAGCTTCTCGTTGACATCTCCATAATGAGTGGCTTTTGCAACAGCAACGGCCTTCTTTGCAGCTTTCTTCGCTTCTTGGTACTTCCGCCTGTCATCGGCTGTCTTTTCACCGAGAAACACGTGATATAGCGCCTTCTTCTCTCGAACTTTGCCTTTCACGTCATCTGTCCACAGCCAGGCCTGCTTGTCGACCTTCCGTCGTCCAGGCTTCGTGATGCTGAGCTCCGACCGTGCAGCGTGACGAATCGCGTCGGTGGCCTTCTCCCAAGTTTCGTCGACAGTTGTCACTGTCGGTAACCGCACGCGAGAAATCACAGCTGCTTCCTTCTCTTTCATTCGCCACCACTTGATTCTTGGTGCACCGCATCGCTCGACCTGCTTCAGCCTCGGAGGGGCGATCTTTAAAGTACAGGTCAGCGGTCGATGCTGTGGGGCCACCGTCTCATACGGCACGACCTTCGCGTCTGTGACAAGACTTCGGTCTCGATCCTTCACAAGGACAAAGTCTCTCTGAGTCCTGGTGTTCCCGCTATAGAACGAGATGAGGTGGGAATCGCGTTTGCGAAATACGGTGTTCACTATGGTGAGGTTGTGCGATTCCGCATATTCAAGGATACGCTCACCATCTGCGTTACGCGACCCGTAACCGAACCTACCATGACAGCCGTACCCGTCTTTCGTCGCGCCGACGTGCCCGTTGAGGTCACCAGCGACTATGATGACATCTTTCGACGGTACCTCTGCTGTCTTCTCATCAAGCAGGCTCCAAAACTCTTCTTTGGCTTGATCCGAGCAGCCAGTCTGCGGAGCATACGCAGAGAAGAAGTGAGAAGAGAGTCGCTCTTTCGCGGCGACAACGATCTTCATCAATCGATCGTCAAAGCGCTCGACCCTTACAGTCGAGTCACGAAGTCGTTCGGAGACGATTATTCCGACACCACTGGTGGTCCTGGGACTTCCACATAGAACGGCCTTGAAGCCTCGTCCTATGTCCCTTGACTTGCGGCAGGACCACCTCGTCTCGTGCACCGCACAGAAATCAACTCTTCTACGCTCCAGTGCTTCAACCAACTCGCACGAGCGACCCGTCAACGTACCCACATTCAGCGTAGCCACGCGGGTCCTGCTTACGTTACGGGACTTTCGGACTAACTCAGAATCCCCCCGATGCGTCCTCGCATCAGGGATCCTCGCATACTTTCACGCTCGCCGGGCTTTGCAGTGCGCGTCGGCTCCCGCGGACGCCGTAGCACTATCTCGATAGACCTGAACATTCATACACCATGTGATGTGACATGGGTCTTCGTAGGCCGGCCTGTCAAAAGGGCCTGTCGCCTGCAATCGAATGTCCGTGATCGGCTTAGCTCGCAGAGCGAACAGTTTCCAGTGGCACCACGTGAAGGAACGGACATCGCCTCCCTTTTTAAAGACATAGATGCTACCGCTTCACAGTAGCACAGTAGTTTCTAGTAGTTAGCAGGAGCAATAACGTCACATTCAGCTGTCTGTCGTGAATGCGGGCAGCATTGTGAGGTGGGATTGCACCAGTAAATCATAACCAAACAATCACAACTGTACACGCCCCCCCCCCCCTACGACGACTACGGGATTCGACGCGATCTGATTGGCCGTGCGTTGCCACCACCCAATGCTACCACTATTCGCGAGTAGGTTTGAACGGTGAGAAAATATGTCATTCCAAGGCAGCCTAGATGTATGAAAATTCTATTTTGCAGCACTTTTACAATTAGAAATTCAATCCTAAACTCTCTTTATCTTACAGATGCGATTCTGGTGAGGTTCGTCAGAAATGCTGCGCCACGTGCAAATACGTTGAGAAGCGACGTCGTCGTTGATCGTCGCCGTCACGTCTTCGGTTACTACTTCCCCATCTAGGCAACGCTCACTTCGATGGCGATTCCTCGCTTTCGCCACCGCCGCGACAGATCCACGCAGTTCATAGTCCGTTCCAACCCTCAGTGTACCTCGCACGAAGATCTCATTAGACTAGCCGCATCAATACTTCCCGAACAAGCCGCCCGACGCCAGTTCCCTCGTCTCGCAAAGGTTGTGACTGCCTCGTCCCTGCGCTCACTGTTACTCGTCTCGCGAATCTAATCGGACCCAGTCGGATCCCGTTCTGCTTCAGTGCGACATCGACAGTACCTATGGCCACAATTGTTGCAGTACAGAGTGATACATGTTCCACATTTCGCTTATCGTTTCATGTTATTTATAAATATTTATTTGTTCGGTGTTTGGAACTCAACACTGCAGGCCTGCAGAGGGCACCATGAGTCATGTCAGCTATCGTTGGTCCTTGACTGCGTGGTAGGTTTCCCGTGGAAACCGTTTTAACGGTTACTCGGCTAGAGCGTCGGGTAAACGACACGGCGAAGTACCGGTAACGCTCTACTGCTAATGTCTGACCCAGTGGCAGCGAGTTGGGCGCGCTACCATGTGTAGACGGATGCATGCGCGGCATCCTTCACCGCGTCCTTCGTGAATGGCAAGAGCCGGTTAGGTAAATCTGTGGTAACGATGACCAACTCCTTCGTTGATGAATCCGATGGCAGGAGCAGGCGGTAACAGAAGAAATATATCAGCTATAGAACAATACATAGATCTTACCATCAAAACCAGATGGTATTGCAAGCCCAGAACATCCTCATTCACTACTGCTCTGCCCACTCCTCCAGTAATAAAGCGGGCATTATCAGAAACATGTTCCGAACTGCCAGCTCAGTCTCGTCTGAAAGCGAACAAAAAGCGTTGTCCATGAATATGGCATTAAACATCGCAAAGATCAACGGCTACACAGTGCTGCAATGGCAGAGCAGGTCCAGGAGGCAAGCTAAAGCGCCCCGTCGCGAGGAAGAACGCAACAAGGTACCGTTCTGTGTGCCCCTCATTTCGGACGAGATGAGCACGGAAATTCGAAAGTGTCTGCCGCGCAGCTGATCTCCAAGATACGGTGAGGATCATTGATGTTCCTCCCACCAACTTGAAGGCGCAGCTGGTCCTGTGTTGTGTGCCCTAATGGGAAGGAAGGAGATCGCATGACGTCTGGAGTTGTCTGCAATATGTCATACAATGGTTGTGGTGAGGTCTACATTGGGGAAACGTGCAGACCCCTGTGTATCAGGGTTAAGGAGCATTTAGACGGCCTTAGAAGAGGCAACGTCCGCACTCCATGGGTAAGCACAGGGTTCGATGCCATGCCGACGCAATGCTGCAGGTGTCTGTGTCCATTCTAGCTCGAGAGAGTGACATATCGGCGCGCAAGACCCTTGAGGCGCTCTGGATCACGGCTAAGCATCCCAACATCAACCGGAAGGAGGAATGTCTCGCGGTAACTCAAGAACTGGCACCCTTCGTCGAGCTCTGCGGGTTCTGATCTATCTGGTCTGACCCCCAGGGTATTTAAGTCGGGTTGTCCGCGAGGTAGACTCATTCACCCACGTTCTAGTCCAGCTTCGGGTGACTGGTGGTCCGTCTCGGCATCCACCGATAAGGACAGTAGTTCCTTCATAACTTTCGTGTTCGATATTGTCCCTATCTCTCCTCAAGTTTAGTACCTGTAGGATGAAGTGGTGTTTGGGAGACCATTTTCATAAATTGTTTTCTACTTTTTCAGGCTCCGACGAAGGCGAGGTCGCCGAAACGTAAGCCGAGTTGAATAAACATCATACCAACCTTGGCTACCAGATCAACCATTCAACATCGATCTGAAATCAATATGCCAAGGTTTATCGAAAGTCGAACTTGGATAGTGAAAACTTAAGCTGCAAAGTGAGGATATGTTCCTAGTCTTCAATTGCGTTGTTGTGCCATGGACCTGTGTGTAACTCCACGCCAGCGGATTGTTCATTTCCAATCGAGGAAAAATTACGGCCCGCTGGGCTTTACAATTGCTTTCGCTGTGTCGTTTACAGGTGCGAATCTCCATAAAGCAGAAATTTTGCCATCAGTCGAAAATCGCGACGTCTCGGACGAAATCATGGCGCAATCTCTTCTTTCGTCACTGAAAAATGTCCGCCTTCCTGCTGTTTGAAACACGCTTTAAACCATTATTTTTCCTCGAAAAATCAGAATTTTCTGGAATTTTCGGCCCAGCGGCCGCCAAACGTCTGGTTGGGGGCTTCGCCCCCAAACTCCGAGAACAGAATTGCCACGACGTCTATGACACTCCTTCTGCACTCTGACACATGTGCCACGACTTCTGTAAGCCGTCTTCAGAAATCCGACACATACTGAACGATGTTGAGAGAAAATGCTGGTCCTCCCCCCCCCCCCCTCCCCCTTATTCACGCTCCCCCTCCAGTTGTCCCCCTTTGTTGGTTGCCCTTACTCAGAATCCCTACGCAAGTTGGACGAAGTCTTCAGCACCACTTCTGAATCCCTACGCACGTTGGACGACGTCTAGGGCACGCTTCCTGAATCCCTACGCTCTGCACTCGATCCCAATTCATACCCTTACGCGTTGCCCCTTGAATATCTCGCAAACTTGGACGATCAGCCGCCAAGGATATAGTTCGCCAGCAATCGCCCATGGTTAAGCTCAAAGAAAGCCCGGCTGGGATACGCCGCACTGTCGTGGGCATCTTTTGGCTTCAGTCCCCCCTTTCCGTGACGGACACGTGACATTAGCCGATTATAGCGAAGTGAAACTTCAAAGGAAGTCATACTAATTTTTTCTTGAACAAAAAAATTCTTCTTACCTTTTTGAGAGTCTCTAGTTTAATTCGGAAGGAGCTCGCTTTGATTCCTAAGATGTTCAGTTTGATTTCAAAGCGTTATACTTGTTTAGAAGAGAATCCAACTGGACGTGAAAATTATATATATATATATGTAAAATTTAGTGCGAATTGGCTGCTTGAAAATGTGCCTCCGTGTGCACCTCGGGATATCTCGAAACGGCTTCGTTTATTTGAAACAATTCTCTCGTTCCATAGCAACAAAGGACAAAGACGATGGAAAACAGGGGCACAGGCGGACGCAGCTGGTGTTATCAGAAAATTATTTCGGGCACTAGTGAATACCGAAACCCACGTAAATCAATATTTACAACATATGATCACAATATATACAGTAGCATAGAGAAAAGGTGAGCAATAGTAATCTCAGGCGTTGAGGCTGAAGCGGCGAGAGTTTGCAAACAAAGGCAGTTTTTTGTCCAAAAAGGCAATTCCTTCTAATGGAAAAGCAGTGCTTTCAGCAATGGCTCCTAGTAGCTAATACTGTCGATATACCGGAAACGATTGCACCTTAAATTGAAGCCCAGATCCCTCAATTCATTATTTTCGGCGTTTTCACAAAGAGTCGCCATAGTTGAAAAAACTCCGATTCTACGATATACATTTGCCATAGAATTACGGAGCACAGACAGCTGACTTCGTGAAGGAAATGCGCACTCAAGATATCTATTCTGACGTCGTCCTCTGCAGCTATTTCTTGATGAGCCTTGCATACCACGAACTGAGCACTGCGGGAACCAACTGAAAAGGTGCCTGGTTTAGTGACGAGGGAGATGACTCCATGGAACCGATGGAGAGCACTTACCTGTGCCACACTGCCTACGATGGCCATCCAAGCAGCGACGTGCACGACGTAGAGCAGGTCTGTCCTGAGCGGCATGTAGCAGGTTGCCGTGTGTATCGCTGTCAGGTTGCGATTCCTCGGATCACCCATTCGACACTGGTCCTCCATTCCACGCACGCAACTAAAAAGGTGTATGCGGTGAGAAAGACGATTGAAAAAGAAATGGGTGGAATGTGGGATGCTCAAAAGACATATTTGTTTAGCTGAATGAGCACCTGGAGAAGGGAATAAACGAGAAGAGATGACCAACTTAGGAACGAAGCAAGATTGACTAAAAAAACGTGAAAGTATCTAGCAGTTTGACAGAGAGATGATGGAAGAGAAGTCTGTTACAACTACTGGATAAAATAAGGCAAAATAAAATAGAATAAAATAGAACGTTCCCCAAATGAGGTTGACTCTTACGATGGTATAAGGGTGTTCGAAAGGTATCTGTTCGGAAGGTATAAACAGGGAAGAATTTCTAAACAATACAACTTTTAACAGCATTTTCTATCGTTTGGCCTCTGCAGGGCTAACAAGTGCTATTATGCAAAGGATTTAGCCATGATGCCTTCAGGGCTGCGTAGTGTGCCGGAGCCTCTGGATACGAATATGCCAGCAACCCTTCCTCCTTCTCTGCGATGTTGTTATATCAGCTATGACAATATTCCGAGTGGGTCTGACAGAGCTAAGATGCTTGGTTTGTCTAGCCTTCAGACTAGACGAAAGAGAGCGGAGCTAGCTATGTTGTTCAAAGTTCTGACTGGAAGGCTTCCTATTGACCCAATTGGGTTTTTTGGTGCCCCTTTGACCACTGAGAGAAGAAGGCATTTCAGACTCTGCCTGTCATTTCCAAGGTCGAAAGTGAGGTCAAGTTTCCTCATTTACAGGAGCATCAGGGAGCTCAACATCCTGCTTTCTGAGAACGAGAACATTGTTAACATGTCACTGCCTTCTTTTAACCCTCTCACGACACGCGCGATTTTGACGTGACTGTCGCGTGGGACAGCGCGTATTTTGCCCGCGCGCCGAGTGTCCGACGACGTCGTCGGACAATGTCCCACGCGGCAAAAAAAGTGTCCGACGGCATCGTCGGACAATGCCGTGAAAGGGTTAAACGACTAATTGCACTAAGGTTTCGTTAGGCTCATTTCGTTTTGTTTGTTTCGTTGTTCCATAACCTGCATTTTATAATTACTTTATCCATTTTATTGTTGCAATCTTGCCGCATGTGATTCCGATCCACCTTGTAATAAATGAATAAAACCCACGTGAAACCGACTCACGGGAAACAGCAATAAGCGGTGAGATTTGCATTCATTAGCAGAACCCAATCAGAAACTGGGATAATGCTATATGATAAAATAATGGCGTTAAATTCAAAGAAACAGCCGTGTCTTTTGGCTTAGTACAGAACAAAGAGTGGACTCGGCTAGAAACAATTACGTTTGATCAAGAAAAATGCGAGCAGAGAAGGGAGATTGGCAAGAGTAATAAAACAGGTGAAGAACCCGTAGTGCCACTGAAGAAATGAAAGTAGGCGAAAGCCTAAACCTAGGATATGGTTCGAAGCTATTTTTCATAAAGGCAGGCTGCTGCTACACAAAGGATAGTGCGGAGAATATTTAGCCTGCGTAAACTGCTTCTCTGCAAAACGGTATAAATATCAGACAGATGAACTCTGCTTACTTAGCTACTCCTCTACGGGTTCGTACGTTAGATGTCTCCCTGAGTTACGGTAGCGCGCCGCTGCCCCTTCAAGTACAGTAGCGTGGCGGGTTGTTGAGCCCTCCTCGGACAAGGTATAGCGGATGAACACAGCAGACTATATGCCGCGAAGCAGACTTTCTGTATTTGAAGAGTGAAGAGTTTACTTGTTTTTCGCCCTTCTTTCTCTTTGATCTTCTAATGTTCATATGCCTTGGGACGCTGAGTGACTCGTGTTGCGGGTTATCTTTATTATACACTTTAACGAAGGAAATAAATTTCGCACTAACCACATTCACATGCTAATAAAGACTGCTAAGAAACTATAGAACAAGCAAAAGAAAAAATGGCCTGAGCGAAATATAAGAAGCCATCGAAGACTGAGGAAGTGCAGAAAAACAAGGAACTTGATGTTTTGCTTCTTTCATGATTTCGCCATTTGTAAGCTCAGAGGCGGCATGTGGTTGGACCCCTAACTTCCCTACACAAAAGAAATGAGAAAATGCGAGTTCTGCTCAACTCGCCTAATTTATAGTGGGAGACACCTAACGTAACGCACCCGACATCAGTGAACCCAACCACTGTGGGTGAGTGGAGGAGGGATGCATTACGTTTGGTGCCTCCCACCACTGTAAGAGGGGGAGCGACGTCCTTGATTACCGTAAGCTGACCGAGTTCCGTCCCCCGCCTAGAACTGGGTGCGTTACGTTAGGTGTCTCCACTGCTGTACTGTATCAAGCGGAGCGACGCGCATGATTACTGTAGGATGACCGGGTGCCGCTCCCACCTCGGACCATTTTTCATGACGAGATGAGGCGAGTCGAGTAGATCGCGTACTGTTGCCGATTTCGTGTACTGATATCTCCGAGATTCAAAGGAAGACGCGGGACAAGGGACAAGACATCAAGGGTTATCTTCCGTGGTTCCTTAGTCTACGACAGTTGCATAGGTTTCGCACAGGCCCTGTTCTCTTTTCAATTTTTCCTATTTGCTTTCTTTTGCTTGTTTTATGGTTTATTAGTTTACTAGTGTGTGGATGTGGCTAACTAGATCTGTATTGCCTTCGTGAAAGTGTATGGTAGGGCAATCGAGCATAGGAGTTACCCCGCCGATGAGGCCCTTCGACCGGCCTGGGGCATGGGAATGTGGGTGATGTCAGCAGTGGATCAGGCTCAGCCCTTGCGACTCTGCCACTTGACATTGATCGTCTCTACGCTCTTTCGTTTATACTCCCATCCTGCGGGATAGCCATCATGGGGCCACGGTTTGCAATACGTCTTGGCGGCGCACTACGGGGTAACAGCACCAGGAGAGAGCCGTGGGGTCTAGTGACGCTCACCCCCACGGCCTCAAGGAATCCATTCAATACTACCGAGGAGGACTTCTAATATTCTCCTCTTGATCCATCCTGTGTATGAGATTTTTTTCTATGAGTTTTTTTCCTCATGGGATTTTTTACAATACACTGCTCACTGTGTGTTGTAAAAAATCTCATGAGATTGCTGTGTGTCCTACCGAAATAATCGATTGAGTCATTGTTGTGGTTCTTGGTAACTATGCGGACGGCGAACGGGCCAGCGCCTAGGTTGGACCATGCAGTCTCGTGTGAATATATGTGTGAATCGTTTGTGCGTGATTACGTCCTGTCCCGGGTTCCCCTTTTGTGGACGCTTGAAGAGGTGCGGAGACGAAGCGGCAGGAGGCCACGGAAGGGCTACGGCCGTCAGCTGAAGCTTCACCAATACGATCGTAGGCAATACGTCATAAAGGGGGTAGGGCTAATCGGTAGGGCTCCCTTTCCCCACGGGTTGGGTACCATCCCGGTGACCGTCTTGTGGCCATAGAGTGGTTAGAAGATCTACTGTCATGAGCCGTCTCTGCCGGTGGGGTCACCGATCGTGACAGGAAGGGCAGTGAGAAGGGGATATACCTAGATAAGATCTGTTATGTACATGCTGAGGAGCGTGAGGTACTCGATGTCGTGCTATTGCTCATGTACCGTTTAATAAAGTGTTTAACACAGCATTGTTTTTTGGTACATGTCGCGTAGGTGAGCAGCATTGGTAGGTAGGAGCGCGCCAGAGAACAATAACCAAACAGAGCACCGTCCGAACACATGCCAACCCATCAGGGTACCGACTGTTCACGCCCTCTCTGAAATTCAATGCGGTCTGATTGGTATAGGCGTTCCCACCTACAAATGCTGCTCACCTATGCGACATATACCCCATTATTAAACAAATAAAAATAAATATGTGCAACAAAAGGCAAAAAAGAACGGAAGCTTACCATGAAGACGGTAAAGCAACCTTTGGCACCTCTTTCTGATGCATGTACCACTTTGAAGCACGCCATACTCGCAGGTCGTCATCGCCATCTACACCACAGCACTCGAACTGAAACAGAAGAGCTCATCTCCTTTTTAGACGACGACTTCACAGCAGAGTTGATCTGCCACTCACAGCGGACAACAATGCTGACTCTACTCACATTGGACTGCAGCTGATCCCAGGCGTCAGTGACTTGCTGCATCTCGGCTGTTCCGTAGAGTTCTTTCAGTGAGGTCAGCATCTTCAGTCGAAGAGGAATTTGAGTCGTGAGCTAAAGCGAGAGCTGGCAAGGAGATCGGGCTCAGGATAGAGGTGAGCCTACCTGTGATCGGAACACCAGACCCATGATGCCGCCTATGAACAACATGATGAAGATGATCATCGACGCAACGGCAGACTGTAAAAGGCAAGCATTCTCTGAATAGATAGACCGACGCTTTCCTCCATCGCTGTATCATCGAGGGACTTGTCAGTCTCATTGCAATGCTATGAACTCTTGTTTTCGCACTAGAAATGCCACAAAAATGTTCCCTGATTTTCCTATAAAAGTCTAGCTGTAGGAACAAAAGACGACTGGACCTGTCAGAATTTCAAAATAGCTTTAAACTCCGAAGCTTAGCATAACTGATAGCTGACCGCGTACACCCAGAAGCGCAGCTCCTTCGTGACCGAAAAGATGCAGATGAACTGATTGACGATGGTTAGCACAGAAACGACCAGAAGAATCCTAGCGACGTCCACGTAGAGCGAAGGCGCCAGCAGTTCAGCGTACTGTCCTCTAGAGGAAGCCAACCATGCACCATAGGCGATGCAGGCGATCGAGTAGGCCTAAACTCCTACATAGAATTACCTGATTTTAGGGACTGGGGTCCTCCAAACCTTGGAGTAAAGAGAAATGATTAGCTTACAATTATTACTGCAGTGGATGCGAAGAATACACCGCGAATCGTTCGTCCCACGGCTCCATAAGCCGACCAGAGGCCGAATGTGCCCATCTGAAAAGGAACAATTCAGATGCATACGGTACTTCTTATGATGAATCGGATGCGCAACACGTAGTAAGCAACTTATAAGAAAGGTGTGGTTAGTTCTTTTGAGAAAAAGAAGCTGGAGGGAGGAAGCTGAAGCATGAGCAAGAAGAAGTTTGAGCAGCAGCGGAATCATATCTTTCCTGGGTGCTCTGAGGATCTATATATTTGGAGTAACCATGAACAATCTTCATTTTGAACCCCGTGGAAGTGTGTAGTTTGAATGCAAACGTAGCTTATGTCCTCGCAGGTAAGCAACCTGAAGAATTCGACCAAAATTTGACCGGCTGGTATTCTACTAGTAAATAAAGGTTACCAGGTCTTTGATGAGATGTATTCATATGGTACGTAAGTTGAATACATAATGAGGGACAAGTAGCTCAATCTCCGTGATGCGCCACGCATTCTAATTCTGAGGGATGCCGTGGAGGCGATTTGCGTTGGCCATGTGATGACTTGTGGTGGCCAGCCGATATATACAAGTATATACAGGGCCTATCCTTCGTAGACAAGTCTGGTACCATTTCATCAACCCCGGAGGGATGAAAGACTTTTTTGGTCCCGGCGGGAAATCCGAACAAATGACCTGGTATCGGGTGCACGCGATAACCGGCATCTCCTCCGACTGCGCTACACGAGCACGAGGAAGTTGAATAGTGCTTGTAAGTATGTGTTTTGTAAACATCTGCAGTGAACATTTTGGAATGAAGTTGTGGGCCGCATTAGCTTCGTCGTGTTGGTACTGTGCCTCTGATCACAAAGGCTTGTGGTTCGAGGTGGCAGATGATTTTTGCACTTAAAAAATTGCTCAATATCGATCAAAGCTCTTCATGTAACTGGTATGCAACGGGAAGGCCACCGGAAAAGATGCCAGATTCATTGGCACCAACAAGGCATATTAAAATGTGCGATTAGCCAGCCACCCGTGGTTTGCCTTTCCCCTCTTTCCTATGGTAGTTCTTTTATCTGACTGTTCGACGAGCATATGCAATCTCGATCTCGGCAGCAGCTCATTAAATGCAGAAAGATCTAAGAAAAATACAATTAAAAACCTATCAGTGGAATGTTAACACGTTGTCGAACGCACGATTTTCGTCTGGTGCGTGGAAAAATCCATTTTTTGCAACGTCCGGACCGTGACATCGTGTCACACGGTCCCACACTGCCAAAAAGTGTGACACGTCGTTACCGTGTTAACGTTCAGGAAGAGTAGCTTTCCTAATTTTTTAATTAGCGTTTTTCTAAAATTGTTCAAAACACGACCAGCGGCCGTTAACATTCTCTCCGTCTCGACTGTTCCAGGTGGCGCGCAAAAGTATTCTGGGACAAGCAGCGTCAGGTGAGGATAGGCATATCTTATAAGAAGATTAGAGCAGTGTCTTTGTGGCTAACGTGCTTGGGGGCTCGGCGAAGATATTTCTAGGTTCAAAATACATTAAAGGATAAGGATAGAGAACGGCGCTTCTCACTCCCTTTTGAGATGCGCCTCGCATTCTACTTTTACGGGTTATCGTAGGAGCGAATTGAATACATACTTGAGCATACCATGACTTGCGATGGCCAGCCAATGAAGAAGGCAGCGCTCTAACCTTCCCACAAAAGTATGGTAGCAAGTTACCAACCCCAGAGGAATCGAAGGCTTGCTTCGCCTGGGCCGGAAATCTCAAAAAAAAAGGCCAGAAACCTGGTATGGGGTGCACGCGACAGCCGGCACCTTCACCGACTGCGCTACACGCGCCCCAAAATGCATTATCTCCAAAAATCCAAAACAAATTCATAAAAACAATAAAATATTGAAGTCGCCAACTCGGATTTGAACGAACAATGCTGTTAATTCGTTAAATTCGTTAAATCGTTAACCGTTAAATGTGCACCCTTGATCGGAATCAAAAATTTTACCTTTCAAATGGTTTTGAAGGAAGCGAAGAAAATGGTAATCTGATGGTGCTACTATGACAGGGCTATGGGTAGGATGTGGCATCAGTTCCCAATTGAGCTCCGTTAGTTTTGGCGGACTATCAGAGAGGTGTGAGGTCAGGCGTTATCATGCTGAACCGTCACGCCTTTGCGGTTGACCGGTTCAGGGCGTTTTTTTCTTAATTTCTTCGTTCAGTTTCGATAGTTGAGGATAGTAGACTTTCGAGTCAATAGTTGGTTCATTGGAAGCAGCTCAAAGTACACTATACCCTGCGTTTGGTGAAGTGGCTTCCGTTTATTTCGCGAGAAACCCAAACAACTAGTTTGTTTATTAAGCTGTTGTGAATGCAACTAAATTTCCGAATCCGGTATGCATTCTTCTCTGTCATCTCTCGAGATGTCGCCCTCACTTTGTGGACAGTTCACCAGTAGTGATTGTTTGGCCAGCACGTGGTGCACCTTTCACGTTAAAATTTCCAGAGCGAAAACGAGCAAACCAATGCTGGCACTGGCGCTCAGTAAGGCAGTCCTCGCCGTAAACTTCGCACAGTTTCTTCGGGGCTTGCGCCGCATTTTTGCCCTCTCGGAAGTGAAACAATAAAATATGCCGATAATGCTCTCCTTCGCTGTGCATTTGCAACTTAATTTTTTACCAAATCGATTTTACGAATGTCGTTCAGTTTTTAAGAGAAGGTAGTCTAGAGTCCTAACCTTTAAAATAGTATATAAAAATGTAAGCCATGTAATTATTGCTTACTTACAGTTGCTTACAGTTCAACCATCTACGAGAAGGCGACATTAATTATCGAACAACACAATATATTGTCAATTCAAAATGGATTACATCACTAAAGATTAGCGACATGAGAACATTTGCACAACACACTATACATATATACTATACTCAGACGTTCTCAGACTACGTATCAGACTCAGACTATACTATAATCAGACTCCGTATACTCAGACGCGACCTAAATGAAGGAATATGGTAAGTAGCCGCATAGACTGAATCTGGGTAAGTTGTTCATTCTCAATGATGTCAACCTCGTTCTCAACCTCGCCAGAACTGTGCAAAGCATTAGAAAGAAGTCATGTTTCGCTGAACACCGGATCTACTATGGTATGTGAACTTGGTGGAAATTTACTACCGTTAACCTTCATCCACTACATATTCTTCGCATAGTTATGTACATGCAATACCAAAACTGGAGTCTGAAAAATGAAGTCGAACAAATCTCCAATCTTTTTTGTAGACTAGCACTTCTCGTCAGGTCTCTAATCACTGGATGCAATCTGATGACCATTTATATGGTGTGAGTAATTTCAGATAAGTTCAAGCAGGTCAAGCATTAGAAATTCCAGCTCTTTGTTTATCAACAGCTTTTTACTCTTTTTTCACTAGTGCCGAATTGTGAGTATTCTAGTTATTCTTCGTCTAATTTTCGATTTCTCGATCCTGAGTTTTAGAGACACAGATGCTGTCGAATCAAAACATGCACACAAGGAGCATGATGTCTCACTCCCTCGACTGCTTTGGCTGCCTGGAGAGGACGGTGTGACTTCTGTCAACTGCAAAAAAGGCGAAAACTTGCCATCCATCTATTCCCTGTTCTGCTGTTATTAATGCATGATGACACAAAGTTAAAAGGAAGCTGTTTGTGAAATGTGAAGGTTTGCGGACAATGCTGCATCAAAGAATAGTCATTCTATTTTAGTTGCCGAAAGATACCACTTGGAAAAGAGTCAACTTGTGGAAGCACGCTGGGTACCACTGCCCGAAAATAACACTGGAAAACCATACTTACCTACTTATTATATTGTGTACAGAGCTTAGAGGTGAAACAGGATATGATCGGTTACGACTTATCACAGTAGATAGATAATCGCTTATTATTAGTTAGTTAGTCTTCTTCTCCAGCGTTTGTCCCGCTTCGTCGCGGGATCCGCTCTTCTGGTGTTACGACGCCACCTTTCCCGATCCTGCGCTTGATCAGGGTGGACACCAGCTATTTCATGTCCGTGTGTAACGTATCGGACCAACGCTGCTTCGGGCGTCCTCTAGGCCGCTTTCCAGATACTTCCAACTCAAGGCCTATCTTGCGGACGCTGTCTTCTTCTCCACGCAGAACGTGGCCGTACCATCGCAGGCGAGCTTCGCGCATCTTGTCGGCTATCGGCGCGACACCGAAGTTCTGCCGAATGACATCGTTTCGGATGCGGTCCATACGGGTGACTCCAGCCGTCCAGCGCAGCATCTTCGTCTCCATGACGCTGAGGCGCGCTTCAACTTCCTTAGTCGCAGGCCAACACACTCAGCGCCGTACATCGCTACCGGCCGCACGACGGCTCTGTAAATCTTCGACTTCAGGTGCTCTGGTGTCTTCCTATCGCAGAGCACGCCAGTCAGCGAACGCCACTTGAACCAAGCTGCACTCACGCGTGAGTTCACTTCAGTCATCAGATTGCCATCGGATGCTACTGCTGATCCCAGGTATTTAAACACCGAAGTGCGTGCAAGTTCAGTACCGTTAATCGTAATGGAGCCGGACTCGTTCACGTCAGTCATTAGGTACTCGGTCTTCTTGACGTTCAGTTTGAGTCCGAACCTCGCCAGACGGTCGCACCAAACTTGCACCTGACCTCGAGATCGTCTTTCTCTTCGCAAGCGAGCATCACGTCATCAGCATAAAGTAGCGTCCATGGGACAGGCTTCTGAAGATCTTTCGTAATGGCATCCATGACGACAACAAAGAGGAGTGGAGAAAGCGCACAACCCTGGTGCACCCCAACAGAGATGGGAAACTCCATTGAGGTTCCAGCTGCAGCTTGCACTCTACTCTTTGGGCAAGAGTAGAGTATCCGCACCCACTCTATAAGTTCCTCAGGTACGTTGTGTCGTCGCAAGGCGTACCATATAACCTCACGCGGTACGCGCTCGAAGGCCTTCTCCAAGTCGAGAAAGGCTATATGCACCGGCTTCTGTCTCTCGCGATGTTTCTCCACCAGGAGGCGGGCGGCGTGTACAGCATCAATGGTCCCACAACCAGACACAAAGCCGCACTGGTTGTCGGAGAGCTTGACGATTTCACGGATTCGTCTATCGAGGATTCGCTCGAAGATGTTCATGCTGTGCGAAAGCAAGCGAATCGGACGGTAATTGAAGCAGTCCGCAGGACTGCCCTTCTTCTTCCAAATCGGAATCGTCGCACTAGTTAGTTAGTTAGTTATTATACCGTTTCTTCATTTCGTTTTTAGTTTTGCCATAGGCTGAGGTGCGCCTCTAGCGAACGATATATGTATGTTCATCTAGGAATCTGATGGTCAGTTCGAGGTAGAATTCAGCCGCGAATTCGAAGTTTCTCCGGTTCTGAAACTTGCATAACATGGAGTAGACAAGCACTTGAATCGCCCTTTATCACCAAGTACTGACATTGAGTAGACCTTCCCTTAGGAAACAAGTGTGCTCTATTCACCCTCAGACATTTCTATGAACTTTTATTTATCTATTTATTTTTGTTGCTTATTTTTTTATTGCGCTCTAAGATGCGAAGCATGTCACTATTGGAATGCTTCTCGATCCTTTTATGCGAATTAAGAAACGCCGTTGAAATGATAAGAAAAAATGGCACAATGCAGATTCATTAATAGCGCAAGAAATGGATGTGAAAGGATGGGGGAATATCATACGACTGGCGCACCCTTCAGTGCAGTCGACCTGAAACGATGTTCAGGACGTGTAGATATGTAGAAATGAAAAGAGAGCGTGTGAGAAAATGTGGAGATCATTTAAAGACTGAAACGTTTCTGGATGACCCAGCTGTTGATGTGCAAAAAACGTCGATCACATTAATGAAGCTGCTGCCACGATTTGGGGAACCCGATATCTCCGAGAACCAATCGAAGAACACCGTTCAAAACTCTCACAGCTTTGGAATTAATGTCTTCTAAATTTTCTGATAAAGACAAGAGTCGGCGAGTGTGCCTTTTTCATTTATTTATACAATTTTCACGTCAAGCTAGACACTTCTCAAATTAGATTGGACAACTTTCTCATCGAATTGTATACTCCTCTAAACATTAATGAATCTCTCAAACTTGATCTCTCAAACACACACTTTGATTTTAGAATATAAACGCTTCTAAAATCAAAGTGTACGTCTTGCAAAATTTGCGGATTAAACTGCACACTCATTAAGATGATTGAAATAGTTTTTCGTTTAAGGAAAATTTGTTATAATTTTCTTTGTAATTTTTTACTTCAGCTGCCCCAACAAGAACAAGAATTTTATAAAACTTTTATTTTTAGAAAAAAATAGGTTAGTAAATTTTTCTAAAGCATAACAAGGCACCAATCATTTAGTGCATTACAAAACCAGATCGCGCCATGCGCACGAAAAGCTCTCGCGATTTTTATTTGCTTGATAGTGTAAATATTCTCACATGAAGCATCAAAGGGAAGGTATGTGGGTTCTTTACACTTGCTTTTTTGGTATCGTTCACATGTATGAAACTCCATCCAAAGCGAAATATTGTTATCTATCGAATAAAAACGGCTCGCAACGGCTTGGACGAGGGTTTTCTTTAGCACTAAAAAATGGTCGCCTTCCTGTTCTGCAAAACAAGCCTTAAACCATTATTCTTCCTCAAAAAGTGAGAATTTTATGAAACTCAGAAAATATGTCCACTTATTGAATCAAAACTTCAAAGAAAGTCATAAAATTGTGTTCTATCAAAAACCCAGCGTCGGTTGTGGGCTTCGCCCACACGCTAGGCTAGCCGGCTTCGCCGGCGTCGGGTAAGGTGAGCCATGTGATGTCAGAAACCCATCCCAACGTCGAGCCCGCTAGGGTCCCCACAACCCAGAGTCGGTTGCGGGCTTCGCCCGCACCCGACTCTGGCCGGGCGCGCCACGCTAGGCTAGGGCGTCCAATTTGACATGCAGCGTTCCTTCGTGAAATGCAAATACATGGAATCACTTGAAAGTTGCTAAGTTGAGTGTCTGAGTACACAGAGTATACATAACTCTCACTGTCTTCGCCTTTTTTTCTTCTGAACTCAACGCCAGAAGAGGACATTCGACGATTTCATTACGTCACAATTTGTCATTGTTATTCGTCACAATTCACAGCATTTGAAGTCATCGTGAATTTGTAGATATCACGGCCTTATTCACGACATGAGACATCAGCAGGACCTGCATATCTTCAACTCCTTAAAACTGTTCCCATCCCTGATTCCGTAGCCTCATTCAAATGCCTCACAGCAACCTCTGTTCTTTCAGCATAAGTTATGGTAGAGCACATATACCATTTTCAAATTGAATTGAACACTTTCACGTCAAATTGGACACTTTTCAAATCAAATTGGACACTCTTCTAAGCTAACCTAAGACTCTTCAAATCAAAGCGAACTCTTCCAAATCGAAATGAGCTTCTACTGCAATAATCTAGAGACTCTCCAAAAAGGCTAGAATAACTTTTTGTTCAAGAGAAAGTTTAGTATAACTTTCCTTGAAGTTTTGCCTGATTTGCCAGTAAAAGAACACATAGTTTGAAATTCAATAAAAAAAATTTTTTGAGGAAAAACAACAGTATAAGACATGCTTTGAAGAGCAAGAAGGCAGCCATCTTTTAGTGCCAAGACAAAGATTGCGCCATGCCTCCGTCTAAAACTACTCGTGTTTATTCGATTGATAGCAAAATTTCTGTTTGCATGCAGTTTCACATCTGCAAACAGTGCAACATAAATAATTGTAAAGAACAGATATATCCTGACTTTCTTGCTGCATGTAAGCAGTATTTCTGTGCACTATCAATCAGATAAACATTGCGACTTGCTTTCCGAGTGCATGACTCGATCCAGTCTTTTAATGCACTACATGATTGCCGGCGTGCTTCGCTTTACAAAAAAATTTAATTTAATATTTTTTCATCAACAACTATCGACCCATCAGTCTTCTCTCGGTTGTGTACAAGATCTTCACCAAGATACTGCTTAACCGCATGGAGCGTTGCTTGGATGAATATCAGCCAGTGGAGCAAGCAGGGTTTCGCAAGGATTTCTCCTGCATGGACCATATTCAGACTGTCTCACAGCTCATCGAGAGGAGCCGCGAATACCACCTCCCACTTGTCCTTGTCTTCGTGGATTACCGGAAAGCGTTCGACTCTGTGGAAATCAACGCCGTTTTGAACGCACTTGTGCACGCTGGTATACCATCGCCCTACATCCGACTTCTCGACGAATGCTTCTCGAACACATCGACTACCATCCAGCTGTTCGATCGAAAGCTTAAAATTCCTATCGGGAAAGGAGTACGGCAGGGAGACACGATTTCTCCCAAGCTATTCACAGCGGCACTCCAGGATGCCATGAAAGACTTGAACTGGGACGATAAAGGCTACCTTGTCGACGGTAAACGGATCAGCAACCTTCGCTTCGCCGACGATATTGTTCTGATCTCTACCAGCACGGCAGAAGTCGAGGAAATGCTGAGCGAGCTCAATGTGGCAGGTATGCAGATTGGATTGGACATGAATATGTCCAAAACGCAGTTTATGGTCAACCAGTGGTGTGACACGGGACTCGTAAGGTTAAATGGAGTCGCTCTGCAACAGGTCGACTCCTACGTCTATCTGGGAAGAGAGCTGAACATGGATAACGACCTCGCTCCTGAAATCGCCCGCAGGAGACGCGCAGCATGGGCAGCCTTCAGATCGATTCGCGAAGTCACCGATCAGGTCAAGGGTCCCGGCCTCAGGGCCTCGATATTCAACGCCTCTGTACTGCCTGCGATGTGTTACGCGACGGAGACCTGGTCCGACAACAAGTCAATCGCCAGAGCAATGCAACCTACGCATCGTGCACTGGAGAGATGTCTTCTGAGGACAAGCCTTCGTCAGCAATGGCAAGAAGGCCTACGAAGCTCGGAGCTACGGGAGAAGTCGCAATTAGCAGACCCGCTGCAGTACATGAAGAAGTCCAAATATCGCTGGGCCGGACACCTGCTTCGACGAAAGGACGATAGATGGAGTCTCCTTGTCACAGAATGGCTCCCGAGAGACCATAAGAGACCACTGGGACGACCGCCAACGCGATGGGCAGACTCATTCTCAAGATCTTTCAGAGAGCGGAGTCTGCCTCACTGGATGCAAACAGCCAGAGATCGAGCGGTCTGGAAGAGTTGTGGTCCCCGCTGAGAAGACCTGCAGCCGACAAAAGGACCATCAAAGTATCAAAGTAAGTAAGTAATATTTTTTCTCAAAAATAGAAATTTTATGAAATTATTATACTCATTCGGACAGCTGAATTTAAAAAATTCAAAAAATTCTTACCATCTTAGGGAGTCTGTAGTTTGACATTTAAGAAACTCGTTTTATTTTGGAAGACGTTCAGTTTGATTTCAAAGTTCATAGGCCAGCTTAGAAGAGTTCCAATTTGACGAGAAAAGTGTCCTGATTTGAAAAATGTCCAATTTGCTTTTAAAGGCGTACAATTTAATTTGAAAAGTGTCTAATTTGATTTGAAAAGTGCCCAATTCGAGGTGAAAATGGTATATAAGTTCATTTTCCATGTTGTTGTTGTTGTTGTTGTTGTTTTATTTGATGCCTGTCTTATACGGCGAATAAGCAAATAAGTAAATAAATAACTTCAGCGAACGCTATTCATAGTGAGCAAATAATATTGCACGTACGAGGTCGAAGAGCTGCTTGTTAAGACAGCAACGCACAACGCAACGGCGACACTCTGTTTCCAGTGTCGAGACGTTCCCAATTTCCACGAGGAAAACTTCCGACGCATACTGAGCAACGACGACAGACTGACCGAGATTTTTTTCAGCATATAAAACGCTTTTTATCGAGTTGAATTCGTCTTGCGACTGACCTTCACACAATCTTCGAAAATATGTGGCTTGTAAATAGAATGCGCTGAGAAAAGAGTCCCGGTTTGCCTGAAGTTTCCCGTTTCACTCAGAGTATTTCAAAGTGACTCAATACTGCTTGACTATTCAGTTCCAACTTGTTGATGCGCAGTCGAGCTCGGCGTCAAAAATAAGCCAAAGGGAGCAATTTCGTTGTCAGAGCCAGAATTTGTCAGTCTTTACGCCGGCCGGAATGCTGAGCAATGCAATGAGCACACGGGTCCTATCCTAGTCGGAGGGGGCAATCCATCTTGCTAGCAAGTAGCAGTTACCTTCCAGCACTTACCCGTGATATCGGGAAAAACATAACTCCACCTTGAATGCTTGAATGTCCACTAAAAGAAGCAAATTTAAAAGTAGGCTGTATCACAAAGACAGCACGCTGATCTAGCTCATTAATGGAGGTTGTTTTGGAAATTCTTACCTGGGGAACGCCACTCTACATCTGTTCGATTCACTTTTCTAACGACGCCCCCCCCCCCACCATTGGGATAGATCCGAACACTCAAAATAAAAGCGCAAAGAACGAGTATTTTCCGCTCACCATTACATTACAGAAAACGATGTCGATGAAGGATGGCAGTAGTCAGGTGTAGTGACATGCGCCACGCAATCTATTTTACTTCAAGGTGATATCGCTAAGGCAGCTTTGTTGATATTAATGTTAATGTTTATTACGCTTACATTAATATTATTTGTTTGCATTATTAGGTTGTAACGAAACAAATGGCACTGAACCACTGTAAATTTAAACAGTTAATATCTCGGCTTGTAGGCAAGGTTATTAATCGAAATAAAAACCTTCTGATTCTACACGTCTTTGCCAACGTGAGGCAAGCTTTTTTATCCCAGTAGCATAAAAATCAGAAGTTCTGGAATTGACGAAATCTTCGAGGGCACTTTCGGCATCCTGTTGGTATTTGAATATTTCCCCTACCAAGAAGTCGCCAAGATGCTTGAAGAAATGGTAGTCTGTTGGGGAGAGGTCGGGAGAAAACGGAGGATGTGGTAGAGTTTCAATGCTCAGCTCATTCAATTTCTGCAACGTCATTCGTGCTACATGGGAGCGAGCATTGTCGTGCAGAAGGAGAACTCGCCTTCGGTTTACCAAGGCCGGCCGGATATCCTTCAACTTTTTCATCATTTCTTCAATTTCAATGCAGCACCTCTCCGCCGTGATGGATTCACCAGGAGGGAGGAAGCTGTGGTGAATAATTCTCAGCGAACACCACCATACTGTCACCATTACTTTCTTTTGGTGCAATTCCGGCTTCGCAAGAACCTTGGGGCTCTCATCGCTGTCCACCCACTGTGCCGATCGTCGCCTGTTGTCGTACATTATCCATTTCTCGTCACAGGTACGATGCGATCAAGGAATGGGTCCGTTTCGTTCCGTAGAAGCAGTGCGGACGAGATCTCATATCGTCGGTTTCTTTGCTCCTCAGACAGCTCGTGAAGCACCCATCTTTCCAGCTTTTTGGTCTTTCCAATTTCCTTCAGATGCCGGGCGGCTGTGTTGTGACTGACGCCAAGAACCTTCGCTATCTCCCTGGTACCTTTGTGTGGATCCTCCTCTACCACATCTCTCAGCTTGTCCTCATCAACATTACTATGCCTCCCACGACCTTCATGTTCTTCCAAGCTCTCATCTCCATTCCGGAACATCTGATACCAACGATACGCCGTTTGAATTGTGGAACATCCTTGACCGAATGCGGCGTTGACCTTCTCGTCCGCCTCCTTAGCTGTAGTGCCCAGCTTGAATTCATACAAGTTAACGCCTCGGATTACCCTTTTGTCCATCTGCAAAAAAGTCAATAAAACTCTAAAGTTTTCCCACTTTTACATACAAAATTTGGTACTCGCCGGTAGAGCAAAGTTTGCGCTTCTAAATGATATGCCACATGTTACGGCTTGTTCTTGATCAAACGCGTAATGACGCGCCAAAAAATGGCGCGAGCTAGTGCCATTTAATTCGATACAACCTAATAGTTACAAAGTTATTTTACTTTTTTTGAAAATCCTCGTTTCTAAAAAAATGTAGAAAAAGGAGAAGATAAAGAAAGCGAAAAAGAAAAAAGAAAAAACCTAAGCATCTGTTGATCCATCATCAATCCAATTACTATAGGAATTTCGGTAAATGTTTTGTGTGAGTCTTATAGCTGTACTACAACTTTTGCACGGCGCTGTTGTGTTGTGCTATGTTTTTTCGCACGTTATTTAGTTAACGTAGTAAATAAATAACTATGTAAATAAAATAAGTAAATATGTAAATAAATAAATAAATCCTCCAATATATAATCGGCTAATGTCAAGTGTCCGTCGCAGGGAGGGGGACTGAAGCCAAAAAAATGCCTACGACAGTGCGGCGTATGCCAGCCGGGCTTTCTTTGAGCTTAACCACGGGCGATTGCTGGTGAACTGTATCCTTGGCGGCTGATCGTCCAAGTTTACGAGATATTCAAGGGGCAACGCGTCAGAGTATGAGCGGGGATCGAGTGCAGAGCGTAGGGATTCAGGAGGTGTGCCCTAGACGTAGTTCAGCATGCGTCTGGATTCAGCAAGACATGCTGAAGACGTCGTCCAACTTGCGTAGGGTTTCAAAAGACGTGCTGAAGACGTCGTCTAATGTGCGTAGGTATTCAGAAGACCTGCGCTAGGCGTAGTGAGTCAAGACTTAGAAGACTTGTAGTAGACGCCGTCCAACGTGCGTAGGGATTCAGAAGACGTGCTGAATCGTCGCTCAACGTCGATCAACGTGCGCAGGGAATTAGAAGACGTGCTGAAGACGTCGTCCAACCTGCGTAGGGATTCCGAGTAAGGGCGACCAATAGGAGAGGACCAAAAAAGGGGGACCATTAGAAGGGGGAGCGTGAATAAAGGGGGGGGGGAGCATTTTCCGTCAACATCGTTCAGTGTGTGTTGGATTTCTGAAGACGGCTTACAGAAACCGTGGCACGTGTGTCAGAGTGCACGAGTGTCATAGACGTCGTGGCAACGTAGTGACACGTAAATCGGTACTCAGTGTCACATGTGCGTGCTTGACTCTCACTCCGTTCCTTTCCAGCACATAGGAAAGGAAGTATTTCGGAGGGGGGGGGGGGGGGGGGAGGGGAGGGGTGGAGAGAGTGATCATGGGATTCGGAGGAGTATTATTCGGACAGTAAGCGTTGTCGACCAATACCGGTTAATTTTAATTATGATTTTGCTGATTAAGCACCGGATTAGGACTCTCGTTACCTGTTTCTCGACATGTAGAGAACGAGCGCCTCGAGGAATAAATCGCGTGCATGTGATGGAGGGTGGATGCTTCATATGCGCAGTGAAAATTCTGCCCCTACCACATCCCAGTGCACTAATCTATATACAGTTTTTTACTGTAAGAAGGCCTAAAGAAGAAAGGAGGAAGATTAGAGTTGTTCTATTCTCGGGGTTTGGCGGCGAAGCCCCCAACCAGATGGGATGGGGTTGTTCTATTCTAGGAGTTTGGGGCGAAGCCCCCAACCAGACGTTTGGCGGCCGCTAGGCCGATGAACGTCTGGTAAATAAATAATTTCGGTAGCAAACCGCGATCTTCAAAATTTTTTTAAAAGAAATTTCCGACTCAACTTCTAAATTGCCTCGGTGTTACAGGACACTGAAGGTGTTCATCTATTTTTATGAACACACTACCTGCCTTACAAGAGTCCACAATGCTCGAAAACTGGTTCTTGGACGAGGGAGAGACGACTCAGCAGGGCCACTTCTTCTGTGTGATTTCTGCATCTTAAAGAATCTGCAAGGTCCGAAAACTGTGGTAACGTATCGCAACCTACGTACAGGGCGGATTGTAGACATTTAAGTTGTTTGTTTATTTGTTTATTATCCATTTCTAAATGCTGCATTCTGTAGATGCGATTATAAGAAAACTGTGAATGAGGTTATCCTCTACCTTTTCCATAACAGCCGTCCTTTTCCTTATATGGAGCAAATATCACACTTTAGTCATCAAGAGGACATACGTAAGTCTCGTGTAGCTCAAGGAAAGCAGATTTATCCACGCAAACATGGAGTATACGCCATGCACTATTCATACACGGCATGTCGTGGAGGCAACTTGAATGCGTATTCGGGCGATATACATAATGGCTTGCAGTGACCAGCCAATGCGTATGTCAGTGCTTTGTCGTTGCCAACTAAGTTTAGCATCAATTTACCGACCACGAATGGGGTAGGGCTTGGTTGCCCTGGGCGGGATTTAAGCCAAAAACCTCGATTCAGTGAGCAAGCGATTGCCGTCGCCTTCTCCGTTTGTGTTACCCACCGTTACGGAAACATAGCACGGTAATCTCTTGCTGAACTTTTAGTATTCAGCTCTACCTATACAATCTGTATTTGAAACTGTATGTAGAAAAATGATCCAAATAGATCAATATGCCTCGCCATCATTAAGAGCAAACCCTCTTCGGTTCTTCTCAGAAAATTCTAGACAAGCTACTTGCGGCTCAAGGGCTCCAAATGAACATACATCTGCCTTTAAAAAATAAAGGATAGAGGACGGCGTTACTCAATCCTTTTGGGAAGCCAGCGCATTCTTATTCTACGGGATGTCGTGGAGGCGAGTTGAATGCGTATTCGGCCATACATTGACTTTATTTATTTTATTTATTTATTACAAGGCACGGATAACAATCACATGCGGCAAGATTCTAACAATAACATATAACAAACAAAAAATAAGCCTAACGAAACCTTAGCGCAATTAAACGTTTAAAAGAGGATAGAAACATATTAACAATGTTCTCGTTCTCCGAAAGCAAGGTGTTGAGCTCCCTGATGCTCCTGTGAATGAGGAAACTTGACCTTACTTTTGACCTTGGAAGTGGCAGGTAGAGTCGGAGATGCCCTCTTCTGTCAGTTGTCAAAGGGGTGCCAAAAAATCCAATTGGGTCAATGGAAAGCCTTCCTGTCAGGACTTTGAACAACGTAACTATTAGGTTGGAAAAAAAGTCTTTTCATTTTTTTCAAAGATTTATTACTTCACAACTACAAAGTCAAATCAATTGAGATAAACTCTATTTCGTCCCACTACACTTCTCCAAAGACTGGGTAATTTTCCAATTCCTCTCGCTTAAAAGACTGCAGTTCTGGAGTCGAACCATTGATGAATCCAATTTTTGAGGTCTTCATCCGTTCCAAAATATTTCTCTCCAATTTCTTGCTTGAGAGCACGGAAGAGATGGTAGTCGGCACGAACGAGGTTAGGGCTATACGGTGGATGTGGCATTACCTCCCAGCCCATCTCCTTTATTGTTTCTCTTGTGAGTCTTGCAACATGTGGTTTTGCATCGTCATGCAGGATCATCACCTTCGACTTCTCCGGCCTGTTTTCTTAGAGAGTTGCGACGACTTTGTGGAGTTGGCCGCAGTATGTGACAGCAGTAAGTGTCTCTCTACTTCTGAGAGTTTGCCGATAAATCACTTCTCTGATATCCCACCAAACACTGAAGAGAATCTTCCTTTCGTGAACATTGGGCTTGAGATCAGACTTAGAGCTCTCTCCCTTTTGTACCCATTGCCTTTTCCTCGGAAGTTGGCACACAGAACCCAGGACTCTTCGCCTGTCACAATCTGCGGAAGAAACGATTTTCTTCCTTATCTGAACAGAAGAGAAGCAGCGATGGAGAGCCGTCGACCTTTCTGAGTGTCTGACAGGGCATGTGGAATCCAAGCTCCAAATTTCCATGAAAGCCAAGATTCTTCAGATAGATTCCTACTATCCTATGAGACACTTCGAGCTTCTCTGCCAGCTGACGTGTCGTCTGCCAACTATCGGTACGAAGAAGGTGGAGTAATTCAGTGTCGTCCTATTCAGTTGGCCTTCCTGACCATGCTTTGCCCTCAGTGAATAATCTCCCTTTAAATACTTTCCGAACCACTCATAACAGGCGCGATGAGTAGTAGATCCCAAGCCATATATATGGTCAATTTGGTCTGCTGCCTGACGTGCTGTGGATTCCTTAATGAATTCATGAGGAATGCCGTGCTGAAAATGGCCATGAGGTAGATCTGGCAATGAGTTCGGAAGATTGGGTGGATAACGAATTACAAGAAGAGTCTTAACCTGTGTCCGCGTGCGAACAGTAGACAAGTGTGATAGGATTACGAAATCAGCAATCAACATTGGCTAGTGCGTTTACAAGGGGAAGGGTAAAAAAAATTCGAAGTGTGAAGAGACTTTTTTCCAACCTAATAAATCTGCTCGCTTTCGTCTAGTCTCAAGGCTAGACAACCTGAGCATTTTGGCCCTGTCGGACCCACTCGGAATATTGTCGTAATTTAGACCACGACACTTTAGAAAAAGCTTACGGGTAAAGTTATTCTGAACACTTTCAAGGAGTTTTGTGTCCTTCTTTTGACAGGGACTGAAAACTGAGACACCACATTCTACAATGGGCCTTACGTAAGATTTGTAGGCTCTCAGAAAAAAAGGTTGATCTTTGGTTATCAGTACCTTGAACAAGTTATAAATTCGGTAGTTAGCCTTCTTTACAAGTGCTTTATAATGATGCTCAAAGTTTAGGTTACTCGAGAAATGGAACCCTAAATCTCGTGTACTTGAAAGCTGCTCTAAAATTGACCCGTTGAGGGTGTATGTTGGACGGTGACTTTGAGATTTAGATTGAATCACGAGACAATGCGATTTTTCAGCCGAAAGGGGTAGTTCCCAGGTGCTTGCCCAATTCTCTACAAAATTTATAGCCGCTTGGACATGACGGGAGCTTTCTTGATTGTCGATTTCTCTATAGATCTTTATATCATCCGCGTACATTTTACAAGAAACTCCAAACCTTTGAACTGAATCAGGAATCTCATACGTATACAAAAGAAAAAGTAAAGGCGATAGTACTCCACCCTGTGGAACACCACTGGGGGCAGAATAAACCGATGAGTACTCCCCTCCTACTCTGACTTGATAGGTTCTGCCCGTAAGAAAACTCTTTATCCAGTCTACAATCATAGGATGTATGCCTACCCTTCACATCTTGTACAATAGTTTTTCTGTAGGAACCTTGTCGAAGGCTTTTGAAAAGTCAAAAAATATAATATCTGTGCGTTTTCTACGGTCCATAGATTTAGTCCACTCGTTTAGAGCAGAAAGAACAGCTGTTTCCACCGAGCGTTGTTTCAAGAAACCAAACTGGTCCTTAGAAATGATGTTATGCTCTTTAATATGACCCAGCATGTGTTTCTTTACAATCTTTTCAAAAGCTCTAACGAATACAGAGGTTATACTGACAGTGGCTTGCGTTGGCCAGCCGATGAACAAGTCAACGCTTTATCCTTCCCACGTCTGGTACCAATTCACCGACCCCGGAGGGATGGAAGGCTTGGTTAGCCTGGGCGGGGAATCCGAACCAGGAACCTGGAATCGGGTGCAGGCGACGGTCGGCGCCTCCTCTGACTGCGCTGCACGCGTCCTACATCTGCCTTTAAACCTCCAGAATAAGATAATTGTGCCCTATTTTTCGCGGTTAAGTAACCTGCAAGTCGCAGAGTAGCATTGAGCGAGTTACTTAACAAACGCCACACGGGGTGGGTCCCTACGACAATCCAGCGTGAAGAATACTTCGCCTCCAAGTGGATTGGGAGGACGGGCCTGATTACATATGTATAGATATTGCATCACGCTGGCTGCCATGTTAGCTTTTGTGTATGTTGCTTGCGAGCTACAAAATAGAGTAAGTTATTAGACTGTCGCAAAATTATTCTCCGTTTCGAGGTATGTAAAAATAAATAAGTTTTTTTTCTACCCCAAATCATTCCGTCTAAGGGAAGGCCACACATACCGTTCGGTAGGCTTTTGCTGCTCTTTGAAAAAAAAAACATATGTGGATGTCGCAGTACTTTTTCTAGCCGACCTTTTCCAGGGCTCCGTAAAATCATGGACCGATGCGACTATCGAGTCATCATGCTTTACGAATTTAAATTAGGCACTCTGTGACAGAGGCATCCCGCAACCTTAGCAGTGCTTTTGGGACGGACTCTTCTTGCGAACGAACGGTGAGGCTCTGCTTCAAAAAATACGCTTTTGGCAATTTTGATCTCGAAGGAAAAGCGGGTCGCAGACGCAGGTCGTCGCCTGAAGTTTTGAGGAGCAAATCCGGAGACGTCGAAGCAAATCCGGAGACGAATACACGTACGTTAGCAGAGGATCTAATCATACATCATAGTACGGTAGCAGGATATTTAGCAAGAATCGGCAATTTGAAGCCTTGTGAGCTGACCGATGAACAGCGTCTGGCACGTTCCGACACTTGCTCCAACCTTCTAGTTTGCTTTAAAAATGAGCTTTTTGTAAGCCGTTTTATCAATGTCAATGAAAAATGGGTTCTTTATGATATCAGGACGCGGAGGTTTGTCTGGGTAGATAAGGATGCTCCATTCCCTCACATCCTTTCCCAAACCGGACTTTCACCCTAAAGAAGTTATGCTCACTTTGTGGTGGTGTTGAGAAGGTGTAATCCATTACAGCTTTTTCCAATCTGGTCAGGCAGCCACAGCAGAGTCTGACTGCTGTGGTTTAAACCAAACGTACCAAATGTACGAGAAGTTGCAAAAATTGTGGCCGGCAGTGGTGAATAGAGGATGGCCGCTCCTGCAGGACAATACAAGGCCACACACCTCACAAATCACTCGGCGAAAATTGACCCATTTAAGTATCGAAGTTCTTCCTCACTCACTATATTCTCAAGACCTTTCCTCCACTGGCTATCACTTTTTCTGAGTTATTGATTCTCATTTGCGTCAAAAACAACTCACTAATTTGGCTAATGTTGAATGTGCCCTCTTTTATTTCGTTAATTCCTGTCATCTCAGCTTTTAATGTAAAGCATTAGATGCATTTCCGGTTCGTTGGCAAAAATTTATAGATTCTGGTGGTTTTCAGTTCGATTAATAAGGATATGGTTATAGCAGTTTGAAGAAAGCTGTTCGTTTCGGCAATAAGTTTTGCGATAGCCTAATACCTTTGACGTTTAAATTTAAGTAAGTTACTTGCCAGATTAAAAAATTGAATATGCTACTTGCGATACACAAAAATTAATGCCTTTACGGAGAATAACGGCAGCAGCAGTGAATTCGCTCTAACAAACAAGGTATGAACAACGACAGGTTCCTATAGAGGGCTAGCTGATTGCAAAAACGACCGACGGATTATGGATACTTCGCATTCCTACATGGATCAGGAAACAACCGCCGCATCGCTTCTCATCGACATTCAATGAAGCCTTAAAACAACCATAGGAAAGCCGGAAAAGTTAGAACCATGATGGGTGGAGCGGGGGAAGTTTCGAAAGATCAAAGCGAATGCTGATTTGGAAACAGGCGTGCACATTTAACGGTTGACGATTTAACGAATTTAACGAATTAACGGCATTTCTCGTTAAAATCTGGCTTAACGACTTGACGGAAATTTTTAGAAATTTAACGGAATTTTTAACGGACTTTCTACTCAGTTATTTTATCACATTTACCCTTAGTCTTCACGATTGTTGCAGGTCTTACCCTCCCGATTAGAATTGTTCCTGAAAAACTATTGAAATTGGCACGAACATTTTGATGTTTTCATGAATTAGTTTTGAATTGTTGGAAATAACGCATTTTGGGGCGCGGTAGCGCAGTCGGAGGAGGTACCGGCTGTCACCCGATACCAGGTTCCTGATTCGGATTTCCCGCCTCAGCCATCCAAGCCTTCCATCCAGACTTGTCTGGGAGGATAAAGCGCTGACTTGTTCATCGGCTCGCCACCGCAAGTAGGTATAGGCCAAACACGCATTCAAATCGCCTCCGCATCTCATACAAGTAGAATGCGTGGGGCATCCCGAAAGGGATTGAGTAACGCCGTCCTTTATCCTTATCCTTTAATGCCTTTTGGAGCTAGAAATTTCTTCGCCGGGCCCCCAAGTACGTCAACGAATCGACAGAAATATACTGGTCTAACCTCCTCGTAAGATATGCCTATCCTCGCCTGGCGCTGCTTACCCCAGAATACTTTTGCCCGCCACCTGGAACAGCCGAGACGGAGAGAATATTTTTTAGGCCGCTGGACGTATTTTAAACGATTTTAGAAAAGCGCTAATAACAAAAATTTGGGAGGCTACTTTTCCTGAACGTTAACACATTAACGATGTGTCACACCTATTCAGCAGTGTGGGACGTGTGACACGATGCCGTGTCATGGTCACGACGTTGCAAAAAAATGGGTGGTCCCACGCACCGGGCACTCGAAAATCGTGCTTCCGATAACGTGGAAACATTCCACTGACTGGCTTTTAATTTATCTTTATTTGATCTTTTTGTACTTGGTGGCCTGTGAAACTGTACATGGTCGTGGAACAGTCAGACAAAACAGTTTCGCAAAGAACTAGGAAAGGAGGGAACTCCGGATTCTGCCTGATCGCACATTTTAAGATGCCTTGTCGGTGATCATCTTCCATGATAATTTCATAGCTGTTCTTATTCCACACCCTGTATATAATTTGTTACTGAAGGCTTGTTTATTTTTCTACGTTTTTCAATCTTGAATTGTTTGTATTACATTGGAGTGTTGCACTCCACTCCTTGAACTTTAGCTGTTGAACTCTTGAAGTGGAAACCTATCCAATTTTCTTGATTTTTTCACTTGAAATAAGGGCTTGCATCTATTTTGTATTTTTAACGAAATTTAACGATTTACCGAAAATTTAACGAAAATTTTCCGTTAGAAAATTTCGTTTAAAAAATTTAACGCATAGAATTTTGTGTGCACCCCTGTGCACACAAAATTACAAATTACAATTGGAATCACTTCGCTCTCAAGAAAACGCAACAGCAAGAGCAGTCTCTAACTTCCCTCTTCTTGGAACCCCTCCATGGGTTAGTTAGTGTTTTCTTGTTAATACTGCGCCAATACAAGGTTTTTAAGGTGGATCTTTATTCGGCCTAACGGAGCTGTCGTCTTCGGAAGCCTGAATGCGGCGCAATGTTCTGAGATGCAATTTGCACCAACAAGCGCTAGAAGATTCACTAAAAATCTCGTGTTGGCACAGTATTGACAAGAAAAGTAGCAAGAAAAATTCCCGCAGAAGCCTGAGCCTTTCGAATGAAAATTACTCGGTTCCGAGAAGAATAGAACGGGATGGAGAAAGGTAACGACGAGCAAGGAAAGACTTCTGAGATTGGAAAGGAAAAGCAAAACGACTTCACAACAAAGGGGTGGAAATCTAGCAGGCAAAGGAGAGACACAGGAAGCAGCTGAAGGAGAGCCGAGAAGCGAAGGGAAGCCGCCTCCACGGGAGGTGCGGTGTGATCCAAATCTGCGATAATCTACGGCGACTGTCGCCGCCACCGCGCCACCTGGCTCAGCGGTGAGCATCCGCGTCTGCTTCCGAAGCAGGTCCGCCCCCGGACGGGGCAAACTTGCCCCTCGAACAGCTGATAAGGCCGCGTGAAATGATGCGAACTGTGTTGGCGATGAATAACGATGCGACATAAACATGGAGGGTGCGGATGGTTTAATGAAGATAATTTCGGTCACACCGTCTCGCCAATAATCGAATTCCTCGAGCTGCTGGGTCGCTGACGAAGCGCATCGGAACTTCCGAAACCAACGGAAGGAATGACGGAGGGCTCCAGTGGGAGGTAAGACGCTCGGCTGAGGCTGAGAACGGTCCAAGGTAAAATCGACTCGAAACCAGTCGTCGAAACACGAAGTTCAATCGATGCGCGACAAAAGTCGTCTTCCGCGCAGGCGTCGACAAAAAACCGTGCGACTGCCTGCGCAGGGCCGACGGCGGAAGAGGCATGCATGTTGCTGGACGCTGGTCACTGCTGGCTTCGGTGGTCCCGGGAAAGTTCTGTCTGACATCAGCGCCCCACAATCTGCATGAGTGATGACGCAGCGATACAAGGTGACGCACTTAAGGTACTACGTACATGTCTCACATTACGCCCGACCTACATACATCCCGTGATCGTCCATCTGAAGGCTTAAACCTGAGCAGCGATTGGGTTCAAGCTTTCAAGACGAAGTATGTACGCTATGAAGGCCAACATCAGGCCGTGCCTCTGGACGTTGTGCGGACGGAAGAAAGGATAGAAGGAATGAGGGAGAGATGGATAAATTAGCCCTTTTGTCCCATATTCACGTCAAATTGACAACTGACAGTTTTTAAACTAATCTGAACACTTTTCATGTCGAATTCGACACTCTTCTAAACAAACGTGACGCCTCTGAAGTCAAAGTGAATGTCTTCCGAATCGAAACGAGCTTCCGAGCTCGAACTAAAAAACCAAAGTTGGTTAAAGTTGAAGGCAAACTACAGACATTCCAAAATGGTTAGAATAATTTTTTGTTCAAGAAAAATTTGGCACAACTGTCTTTAAAATTTTTAACTTCAGCTGCCCGGATGGGAGGAACAACTTTTTTTTTGAGAAAAATCAAACTTTGCTTTAAAGCGGAACGAGGAAGCAATTATGTAGTGCATTAAGAGATGAGATCGCGCCCTGCCCTCGAAAAGCCAATCGCGATTTTTAATTGATTGATAAAGTAAATGTTGCTTACTTGATGCATCAATATAGGGTATCTGTGTTCTTTACAATTGTTTTTGTTATAGTGTTTATATGTGTGAAGCTCCATGCAAACCGAAATGTTGCTATGAATCGAATAAAGGTCGCCACGTCTTGAACTAGTACATGACGCAATCTAATCTTTGGAAACTAAAAAACGGACGCCTTCCTGGCATTCGAAAATTTTTTGAAATAAAATTTCAAACAATGTGCCCACTTATTGGGTGAGTAAAAGGTTCAAAGAAAGTTATTCTAAAATTTTCAATTAACAAAAATTGTTCTAACCTTTTTTTGGTATGTCTAGTGTAATGTAAAAAGGGCTAGCTTTGGTTTGGAAGATGTTCAGTTTGATTTCAAAAGTGTTGGACTTGTTTAGAAGGGTGTCTTATTTGACATGAAAATGGTACATGTACCAATTTTTGCGTCAAGCTGCGCTCTTTTCAAATCAAATTCAACTCTCTTCTAAGCAAGCTTGACGCTTTCAAAAAAGCGTAACATCCTCATAATCAAAGTGAGCGTTTTCCACATTAAACTAAATACTGGTTCAAGAGAATTTTATGACTTTCCTTGAAACTTATTATTTCGCCCGTCTTTACAGGTGAAAGAATACTTTAACACTTATTTTTACGATTTTTATTTTTCAAGGAAAAATTGTGGGTTAAAGCTCATTCCAGAGAAGATAAATACAGCAACTTCTTAGTGTGTTAGAGGAAGACATCGCGAAACGCATTCGCCTAGCTCATTGCGATTTTCATTTGAGCGATAGTGGGCATTCAGTTTTCTTGAACTATTTAGGAAAATATATGTGAGCTTTTGTTCTTGCTGCACCATTAAAAAGTGCGTAATTGCACACGAACAGAAATTTTTCAAACAATCCAGTTAGAGTCTCCAACCTTAGACGAAAGCATTCTACATTCTCTTCTCTTCTTTTAGCACAAAAATTTGTAGCCGTCTTGCCTTAAAAAACAAACAAACCTTGAGCTACTATTTTCTCGAAAATAAAAATCTTATAAAAATTCAAGTAGTTTGTTCACTTACTGGGGCATGTGAGTTGAAAATTTCAAATAGGGTTATAATAACGATAAATTTTCCTGGACAGAACATTACTTTAGCTATACCGTAGCGCATCTATTTTAATCCGAAAGTCGCCAGATTTACTTCCGAAGTTGCTACGTTTGATTTCAAGAGCATTACGCTTACTTAGAAGGGTCGATTATTTGAATTGAAAAGTGTCCAGTTACACTTGAAGTGTGTCCAGTTTGAAGTGAAGATGATATACACAGCAAGACATCTTTGTAAGGGCTCGTCGTGGCGGAACATCCGTCTAGTTTCATCAGTTTATATAATAAGAGAAAACTTTCCGTAGGAGATATGCACGGAAGAGTGGACCAAAAACACTTGAACACTGATTCAGCATGACAATAACAACAGAAGAATCGCACAAGTTAACGACAAGGATTGCCATTCACAGCCTTCGTTCTAAAGTAACATCTGCATATGATTCATCCACTCCTTGACTTCACTAAACCTATCCAATATCAACCTTTCACCATCGAAGGAAACAGATCCGCTTTGCTACGCCGGAAGACAACCAGCTTTGACCCACCCATGTTGGGAGGAACTTTCGGGGGTCAGCAATGTTGTGCCAGAGTAACTGTGGTAGTAACGCAGCTGAAGTCGATAGCCTCCTAGTGGAACTTGCATATGTCAGCGCAGCAATGACAGAAAGGTCTGCAAAGGCAATTTATTAGCCGCACAAAGCTAATGTTCTCAGACACAAAAAGCCGAAACCTGACGTCTTCACAGCGGTTGAACGCTGTACGTAGCAAACTAGACAAAAAAGGATACTGCTACTGCATTACTGTACCTCCAGCCTTCCGAGGCCGAAGACGACAGCATGTTCCAATCGAAAAGATAAAAGAAGGGTGCTGATTTCTCTCGCCAAAAGACGTGTTGGATGAGATACGTAAAGCTGTATCAGCGCTAAAGATTCGGGTCTCGCCCAAACCAACCAAACCTCGCATTCTAAGGTTTCGGCGAATTACAGGGTGCAAAAAAAGTATTAGCACACCTTCTTTCGTTTCGTTTCAGCTGCAGCTTTTTCTTTCTAGTTTTCAAGGCTTTTGTGTGCTATTTCTGCTATCCTTCATTTTTTCGAAATTATTTGTTAAAACAAATAATTTCGAAAAAAAAACTGAACGAACATGATACCGTCGCCGTTACGGTGGTCCCTTGAAGTCTGTTACCAAAAGGAATGAATACTTCATTCAGAAAAGAATGAAAAGCTCTCCGAAATAGTCGGAGAGCAAAGGGATCAATGACCAAAAATCCACAAGGGCTCTGTCAGAAGAATTGCTTACATGATGTTCAAGAACAGAACGTTCAATTCCAAAATTATCAATCACTGTCCGATGATAGCAAACAAAGCCCCAGGTGTAAACAGCTGCTTAGATGGGCAAAAAGAATACCTGAATACCAAAAAAGGATCGAGTCACAGCAGTTTCAAGCCATCGTTTTACAAGACTTTCACATCCACTAAAGCTGGCAGGTGTGCTTGGTCATGAGACCAAGTTTAGACCATACAGTGACAATAGCAACACTATCAACCTGTCGCTAAGGATAAAAATGAGCACAAATGTTGACGTAAACCAATCGTCTTGACAATCAGTCATCGGGATGCGCCATGGACTCGTCTTCTACGAGAAATCGTGGAGATGATTTGACTCTGCATGTAGCTTATACAACGAATTGCCGCATGACCACACATGAGATTATTCAGTTTTCTATTGCATGGATTCTGAATCCCCAGGGCAACCGAAAGGAATAGTGTCTAGCGATAACGCAAGAACTTGCACCTTTCATTGAACTCTGCAGGTTCAGATTCACCATTCGAATCTGACTTACAGAGGTTTATAAGTCGGGCGGTCGTGGGGCTCAAGCTCACTCATACAAGTTACCTCCAGCTACGGGTAACGGTAACGGTAACAGTGGTCCTTTACGGCAACCGCCTGTCAGGATAGTCGTCCTTCGCAACTCCCATATCTGATCTCGTCTCACTTTTCCTTTAGAAATGTATTAGTATAGAAAAGTATATAGGATGAAATGATGTTTGCGCGAGTAGTGTTGTGAATGTTTCCGACTTTTCCAGGTTCCGAAAAAAGAGAAAATCGACGAAATTTCACTCTAATACAATACGCTAGCAATCTTGGTGGACGCGCTCAATACAGTTTGATAATTCAGCGTTGTATCCTTTCCCAGTTTGGTATAAGCAACCGCCTGGTACCAATTCTTTGACCCAAACTGCAAAAATTCTTGACCTTATTGGCCCGGACGGGACTCAATACATGGATCTTTAAGTTACAGCTAACTTTCAAATGCCTGTCTTGGTTGTCCTGCATGCGGGAGTGACCTTACAGAAAAGTTAGAATATCTAAAAAAAGTGAGTCAGAATTAAATATTCGGGCAATAACAATACATTGTTTACAGAAACAAAATCCTTTCTTCGATTAAAAAAATATAGAGCCATGAATATGAGTAGAGTAGAAGCTGGCAAGGAGAAAGGTAGTCGGCTCGATTAGTCGAATAAAATTGAATTAACGTGTGTAGCTGAGAAGTAAGCACGATGTTCCACCTGCGTCTGTAAACATCAAGATGGTTCCCTCACACATTTACTGCGCCGTACATGGTTCCTTTCCGAGTCCAAATACACCGTGTTCCGTGAGAACACCAACCTTGAAAAGCAAGTAGTTCTGCTAGAATTGACGAGCAGAGAGGTGCAGACGCGAATGCGTAGGAAGGGTTTGTGTTGACTCAAGATTACTCTAACAAACACCAACACAACGCCCACAGCAGTGTTGTGTAGTCGAGGTAAACCTGACGAATTGCAAACATCGAGTGAGGAGGTGCTGGGCGAGGCGACAGAATCCAAGAACGAAAGCAAACTGCAGCAAACTTGGCTCCGGGAGCCGAAAACTGCTAGCCGAGCGCGGTCGGGAGCGGCGGCTTTCGGTGTAAAAATGACCAGGCCCAGGCCATCCGTGTGGGCCACGGAAGTCAGCTGGGAGCAGACGCGAAGAAGCCGCGGTGCTCCACGCGTCGAGGTGCGTCGGCGTGTGAAGCGCAGCGCCGCGGAACTCGTTTCTGGGAGACGGGAATCTTGCGCAATTGACGTTAGCCACCCCGACAGCGTGTCGGACCAGTTCAGCGCGAGTGCGAGTGGAAGCTGTCGAGAACGCAGAAGACGGCTGCAGATGCGATGATACGTGCGGGCAAACAGCGCATGAAGAGAGATACAGGGCAGCTGCCGGAATGCGCACCCGGGTCGGCAGCCCGTGGGAGGAGGAAGTGGCCGTGTGTTTGCTCCTGGCGACTCAATTGGCCAAAGGTGACAAGTTCTCTTTCTTGTACCAAAGGCCCGCTACACACGCACGGCTGTCTCTCACAGATCGACAGTCAGAAGCATTGAACGCCGTGAAGACGAGGAAGACGAAGTTAAGCGTGACGGAAACACGAACGTGAACGAACCAGGTTGTTGAAACTGGCGCAGAACTGTTATAACTGCAATGCCTTCGAGTGTTAAGCCAGAAAATTGTCTGAACAGTATGACGGAATAAGTGAGCCATTACGAATGTTCCAGTTACGTGTATCTGGACCGCGAAGTAAACATGGCCAACGACCTAGCGCCAGAGCTGAGCAAGAAGAAACGTGCGGCTTGGGGAGCTTTCAGGAGCGTCGAAGACGTCGGGAAGAAGACGAAGAACGTCCGACTACGTGCCCACCTATTTGACTCCACCGTTCTTCCAGCCCTAACATACGTCTCAGAGACCTGGGCCATACGAAAGCAGTATGAACACGCGATCACGGCGCACCGCATGGATTCGAGAGGACGATACTCGGAGTGAGACGACATACGCAACTGAGAGAAGGCCTCCGGAGTTCCGAGCTTCGTCGAAGTTCGAAGATCAGAGACGCTGTCGCATGGGCAAAGTCGTCGTCGTAAATTAGGTGGGCCGGCCACGTAATGCGTTTTGCAGACACCTGGTGGACGAGAGCCGTCACAGACTGGATTCCGCGGAATGTCATGATAACACCAGACGCCTATCAACGCGTCTTCGTGAAGGCAATCAACGAACGATATGACGCTGCTCGCGTTCCTCGAGCGAGGAGGATCCACTGGAGCACTCTGGCACGCGACAGGGGCGAGTGGAGACGCTGCTGGCGCCAACTCAAGGAGGCGATATGTGGTACAGGTGATTTATTTATTTATTTATTTATTTATTTATTTGCACAATGTAATGCGCATAAAAGACACACAATATGGACATGGTAAGTCACAAATCACATAACGCTAGAAATAAGAAATTAGAAGTGTTTAGCAACACAAGTTGAAATTGGCTAACTTCCTTACTACAAAAAAATGTGGGCGGGCATGCGAAATAGAAAAAAAATCCAGCAAACTCTGTGAAAAAAATCTGCTAGAAATAATTGGTAGCAAGGGATTGAGGAAGGATGAATCTGGAAAAGAGCGATGAACCACCAACACTGCAAGTGTGAGGTCGGCTCCAACTTAGTAGGTCCGCCAACTCCAACAAAACCTATACCTCACGGCTACTGGGGAGAAACAGAAGAGTTGTGCGAACACACAGTCTCTCCAATCATACAAGGCCGGTAGCGAAGTTACAGAGCAGAATGAAGTAGCATAAAGTTCGAACTCGCAAACAGTAAACAAATAAGCAGAAGAGAGCAACTAGAAAGCTAAGAAAAGCAAATTGGGGAAAAGAGCAACTTGAGAATACTATGCAAAAAACAAAAGAGCAGCTAAGAAGCTAAGAATCTTGGGAATGATATACACGTATATTAGGAAGAAGCATATAATGATATTAATGACTGAAAATGAACAGGTGATGAGTATGAAAACAAATTCAAAAAAATAAAAATTACTTCTCATTCTAGTCGAGGTCAAGGATGTGAAGGGTGGTAAGCTGATCAAAAAGTTCTGCAACCCTTACGAAAAGACCTGCAAACACAATTGCAAACTACAAACTCAGTCATCACTGATACAATCGTATAAGCCAAATATCAAATTTAGGATTCTTCCCATCTCGCGGGAAGTGTGTCGATTCTGGAATTCTGCTGTGAAGCTGTGACGATAAATCTGAGCGACCTCCATCTCCAGTTAGTGGCGGGACTGTTGAGGTGCTGTTGAGGCGCTCTAAGTAAATAAATGCTACTCAGAAGGGGTCAAGTTGCCGGGAGTGTCGGGAGGGTATGGGAGATGGATTTGAACTTCTCATCTCAGTTCCTGAACTCTCACATCGCCATTTGAGCATAACATGGAGAGTAACCCTATAGTCGAATCGCATGAAGTACGGAATTAAGGCATATCGTACAATGGGTAAACTTGACTTCTGCGAACAATATGAAGAATTTTTACAAAAAGTAATTTTTAGGGGTTTGAACAACACTCCTCCTCACTGAGATAAACCTACGCCAAACTTGGTTTTCAACGCAAAATGCAAATGAAATAGAACATTCTTTCTCACAGAAATAGAGAATATCTTAAGAGTGAAGCTTCTGAATTTATCCCCGGTCAGCCACAATCACTGCCTCCATCCTAGGCGTGAAGCACTCGAACGCTCTCTTTAGAAAAGCGCCGTGGATACATTTGTGAATGATGCTTCAATAGTGGTGCAGAGAGTAGTGACATTAGGGTGTCTCGTGTTGTTAGTACGACCCCTTCCAACTACGCTCCAAACATAGTGCTTCAGGAGATTCGAATCCGGGCTATTGGGGGCCAGAACTCAACATGTCCATGTTACCTGACGGTCAATTCTGGGGCCGGATTCATCAAGTAATGGGTATAGGTACAGATACCGTAAGGGAATCGTACCCACTACCAGCAGTAGGTAGTGGGTATGATTTGTATCCATGAAGGGAATCAAGGGTAAGGTACAACTAGGCCTTTCGCGAAAACCGATGATCTCAGTGAAGCGCCATTTTGCCAATTAGGCGCGCACGAGTCGCGGGTATACGAATGTACCCACAACGATCGGTGGATTTTCTCTACCCACTGATATACCCACGATTTGGCGGGTAAGGTTTATCATGAATCGTGGGTATGTCCACATCGTGGGTATGTCCACCTCCATACCCAGCATAACCGTGGGTATGCGCGTTGATGAATCCGGCCCTGGACTAAATGGCTCGTGAGAACCGACGCGCCGTCCTGCTGGGAGTCATATGACTTCCGTTTGGTTACTGTCACCATACTGTCGATTTCACTACAGTCTACAAAACTCGCAGATAAACTTGGTGACGCACTGGTAGCAAACGCCCTTTCTCAAAGTAATGTGGCACCTCCAGGTCCTCCAGAATCAGCGCCTGAGTCTTTTCCACGACTGCCACAGTTCTTGACACGCGTTTCTGTGAAAGGCTTTCCTCGAAGGGTTTGCCGAACCTCCCTCAGTCCTCAGAAGCATTGTACCTGACCACAACATCGTAAACGGTTGATCTCAAGTACCGGAAGAATCGAATTATCTCAAATGGCGAACACCCACCAACACCCAGTGCGAATACGTTCAATAATCAGGGCTCTTCGGTTGTACTCTTCACTTGAATGTAAAGACCCCCGCATACATAACTTTTGGTGTGGCAACGGGCGGCGGGTGACGAAACTGGGGTAGAGCCTTGAAGTGCCGGTGCTCCTCCTCAATTTTGCTGTGCCGTTCTTTTACACTCGACCCTTGCAGGCCAGAAGCGACGGAGGGCGAGATTGGCGAGGCAAATAGTTCTTTCCCGTCGAAACCTACTGCCGCTGCGGGAAATTTAAAATTTGGCTCAGCTGCAAGACTCAGCTGATCGGTATAGATTGCCGAGCTTAAAGGACGCGTCTCTTTCCAATTCTAGCCGATCGCCGACACGATCGGCTGGAGCGCAGACAGAACACTGCGGCGGCAATAATGATGTGAATCAATATGTATTGCAACTGCGGCTTTTCCGGCACCGCCACCTCCGCGAAAATTCGTAAATCCAAAGCGGTACGGCATAGCTCGCCGCCTGCGGCGAACTGGTGTCCCTGACCTGTGCATAAAGATATTTATTTATTTATTTATTTATTTATTTATTTATTTATTTATTTATTTATTTATTTATTATCCTAAATAGGGCCGCTGCCGCGACGTAAAAGTGTGAAGACCTCAACGTCGAGGAAAGTCTTGCGAGACTTCCCAAGCAGTCCAACATAAGTAAAATAAAAGCAGGAAATAAAAAGTTCAGTAGAACAAGAACTTTTTTGGTAACTTTTACCTAAGCATTTGTTTGTGAGCAGAGTTATGACTCTAAGAATTTCTACAAATGCTTACAAGGTAAGGATACTAGGTGACCATGGGACTTTGACATGAGAAGTATATCACTGGATGCGGCTTCGAACGTCATCTGTGAACAGTGTAATGGACCATTTTCAGCATGGCTCTCAGCTCAAGTAGCTTGAAAACGGCTGTCCAAGCAGTGGTGGCGCAGGGTGTAGAGGAGCGGCGTGGTGAGACAGGGTGGTTTATGGTACGCCTCCCCTGCGATGCTTGGTTTTACACTGCCTAAAAAAGATCTGCCACGATCAACCAAAGCTCTCTATGTGAAATCGCAACGGAAAAGGTCACCAGAAAGTGCTCGTCTTCATACTGACAACTTCATACTGGCACGAAGATACATACAATTTATAATGAACAGTTGCTAAGAACATGGCGAGAAGAGAATGCGTTACACTAGCAACTGTAAAATAAAACGATAAAGGATAAAGGACGGCGTTAATCGATTCCTTTTGGGATGCGCCACGCATTCTAGTTCTACAGGATGTCGTGGAGGCGATTTGAATGCGAATTTGGCCATACAATGACTTGCGGTGGCCAGCCGATGAACAAGTCAGCGCTTTATCCTTCCCAAACAAGTCTGGTACCAATTCACCGACCCCGGAGGGATGGAAGGCTTGGTTGGCCTGGGCGAGGAATCCGAACCAGGAACCTGGTATCGGGTGCAGGCGACAGTCGGCGCCTCCTGTGACTGCGCCGCACGCGCAAAACTGTGAAATAACACTACGAAATGTTCAAAACATAACAGCTCTTAGCAATGACCGCAGAAGTATCGGAACTCCTAAAACCTTCCCTGGCATTGGAAGAACCTCCAAAAGGAGTTCGGTTCTTTCAATACCAGGGGCGATAACATTGTTTGAAAGATAAGTCGGCAGTATTGTCGTTACCGGTACTGATCACCCATTTGTAAGTATGGGTGGTGGGATCACGGTAATCGATTTTGCTCAAACTTCGCCACTTGACATAGAGAGCTTTGGTTGATAATGGCAGATCTTTTTTAGAAAGTGCAAAAATCCTGCACCACAGGGGAGTCGAACCATGAACCATTCCTTCTCACCACGCCGCTTCTCTACCCCTGCACAACAACTATTCGGCCGGCAGCGCTGGTTTCCAGGCTACTTGAGCTGTGAGCCATGCTAGAAATGGTCCATAATCCATGCACAGATTCGCACAGCAGAAACGAAACACATATTTGGAATCAGCGTTCGAAGCTACATCCAGTGATGTACGTCTCTTCTTAAAGCCTATGGTCACCTAATATTCTTCCCTTGTTAGGTCAAACCTCGCTCGTATGACCTCAGCTAAACGGTTTCCATGTATATTTATTTATTTATTTATTTATTTATTTATTCAGAGCGTAAGCACGACACTCACGCGCAAAACAAATGAGAAAAAGCAACAAGTTCTACCAAAAAAAAAAGTCACAAGACAACAATCAGACGTAGACAGAGGCACCTAAAATTCTGACTGCAGCAATGAGCAGTATTTAGTCAGCACCAGTTTCTTGAAGACATGCATGGATAGGGACAGGAGATTTTCGTTTTCCGCAAACAGAGAGTTGAGCTCCCGAAGCCTTCTATATGTCAAAAAAAAAATTGTTCAAAAATGTTCAAAAACTGAAGACCTGATCGTGGTTTTTGCAATAGGAACCTGAAAACGGAGCCTACTTCTTCTTGTTCTTACTACTTGACCACCGAGGAAATGTGAAGGGCTTATGTGGAGTTTGCCCGTGAAAAACTTGAACAGCATTTTGAGATCAGCAATCTTCCTTCTACACACCAAAGATTTTAGTCCAAGTATTCTATTTCTTTCTCTGCCGTTTGGGATTTGCGAATAATCTACGCCAAAGCATCTCATTATGAGTTTTCGGGTGAAATTATTTTGAACGCTCTCCAACATATCAATGTCTTTTTCTTGACCGGGTTGAATACCGTTGTACCAAACTCTATTACGGGTATATGTATGTAGTCCGAGGCGAAGAAAGGACCAAAATTTGTCTTGATGCCGTACACCCGACAAAGGCACTTGTGCTCTTCATCGTCGTATTAGTCATTTCTATTTGGGCAAGCCGTAGCTTCTCTACTATCTCTACGTATTCGGTGACGCGTATCATCGCAGGAGATAAGCGTAGGAGCACTTTTGGCTGTTGTAACCTTCGTCTCTTCTCAGCCGTTGGTCAAACATTTATGTCGTTGTTTTCATCTTATACACACTTGCATTACCGAGATCTTGTAGTCTTGAGGTGGCTATGGCGTAGCCCCTTGAACAGATACATTTCCGGCGGCTACGAAAAAATAAATATGGATAGGGCGGAAAACATGGAACGTCAATGTTGTTCATGAATTCAGAGCGATTCACCTCCTATAGCGTGCTATATGGGTGCGTGAAGCGACACCATGCTTCTTTAAATGCAATGTTGTATTATGTAGCCAAATTTGAAAAAACTTTCATTTCTTTTTTTATAGACTTGCTATTTAGTGTCCTGACTTCCATTTTGCATGAATCTCACGGTATCCCTACTCTATTTACTCTCTTTCCGAGGGCTATTTTAGTGTTCTTACTTTTCCTCTTAAATGCTTCTCACTCTGGGCTCATGCTTATTTAATCATTTATTGGGCATGTAAAGGATAAAGGATAAAGGACGGCGTTATTCAATCCCCTTTGGGATGCACCACGCCTTCTACTTCTACGCAATACCGTGGTAGCGAGTTGAATGCGTATTTGGCCATACAATGACTTGCGCCGTTGGACAAGTCAGCGCATTATCCTACCAAGACAAGTCAGGTACCATTTCACCGACCCCGGAGGAATTGAAGGCTTGATTGGCTTGGGCGGGAAATCCGAACTAGGAACCTGGTATCGGGTGCACGCGACTGCCTGCGCCTACTCCGACTGCGCTACACGCGCCCATTTGAACGTGTAAGTAATTACAATTACTCGCAGTGAAAACAAAAACAGAAAAATTTGAAAACGACAATACAACGCATGAGAACTACTTAGGGATTCATCTGTCAACGTGTCTTTTCTTAAACTAAGGAGGGTATGAATTAGAGAGCGCGTATTTTCTGGATCTTAAAAACTGAGAGCCAGCCCTTTTTTTGTGAAAAAGAAAGCATGGATAATAGAGCACTTAGCCTTGGAAAAATGGGTTTTCCGTTGGTTACGTTTTGTGTTAGAGTTTTGCAAAGTGTAGAACTGATGAAGTGGTATTGCTGCCAAATCAGTAATCAATTTGAATGTGATGAGCAGATCACTACGTTTTCTACGACGCTCAAGAGAGGTGATACTGAAAATTTTGTTGGGATTAGTCGCTGAGTTATCCAGAGGTTTCTAGTAAAACCATTTTCAACTGCATCAAGCCTCTATTACTTTTCAAGTGGGGACTGTGGTCCCGTATATTCTAATACATGTGATTTATATTATAGCGTGCAATTTATAAAATATCAAAAGCTAGGATGCTGGCGCAAAAGTCAATAAAAGTGAGTTTGAGAAGTGTACAACTGGAATTGAGAATAGTATGCAGGGTACCTCAAAAAGGTATACACTGTTCGGAAGGTGATAACATTGCTCACGGTATAGATATCGAACAAGTTAAGGGCCCTCATAAAAGCTTTAAAAAATAGAAATTTTCTGGCATATAAGCGCCATGTGAGCAATATGAGCGACAGGTACTTATGAAGCAGAGGGCCCGTGGTGCCGTGGGGCTGCCGGGAAACATGTTAACGCGGCGGAAACGCGGCAACCCACGGCACCCGAGGACAGGTGCTTCATAAGTACCGGCTCCGTGGTGCCGTGGGTTTGCCGCGTTAACATGTTTCCCGGCAACCCCACGGCACCACGGGCCCTTTGCTTCACAAGTACCGAGCGACATATGAGCGATATGGAACGCGCCATGCACTCGCCTGAAATTTCACATTTCACACTCGATTGGTTGTGTTTCGCTTGAATACTTGTCATAATTTGTTCTCAAAGTAGCCGTTTCGATTGACGGGTGCACGGTGCAAGCTTGAATTTTTGCACGTCAAAAGAGTCTCATTACTCCGTGCTTTCATATGAGTCTCAAACATCTTCAAAAGCTTCATTAACAGCAACATTAGAGCTTTTCAAACAGTGGAAAACTTTTTCTGCATTTTTCGCAAGCCGTACTGTATTTTTAAGTTTTACACCTTGAAAAAAGCACAAGTCTATCGATACGGCCACTTTATAAAGAAATTTTGACAAGTATTCAAGCGAAGCACAATGGGGTGTGAATCGAAATTCGAAAAAAATCGAAATTTTAGACGAGTGCACAGCCCATTCCATACAGCTCATATGTCAGGAAACTTCTGTTTTTTAAAGCTTTGATAAAAGTTTTCAACTTTTTCAGTGCTTTTACCGTGAACATAGTTATCACCTTTCAAACAGTGTATACATTTTTTGAGACACCCTTTATACTATTCTCAAGTCAACTGAACACTTCTCAGTCCAAATTAGACACTTTGCGATTAATCTTCACAAGGTGGCTTTCGCAGTTGAGCTTGGTCGTTACGTGAACGCATAGATCTCGCATGGTAGAAGTGGTATTTTGAGCAAAGCCGTCGAAGGAGAGCAATTTATAGTAATGGCATTGCTGAGGTGCACGACATGGGAGTTTGATAGATTCACTGCTATGTCCCATACCTTAGCCGATTCTATCAACTGTGGCAACGCATTTTCAAGCTCTGTTTAGTCTTTTACACCATTAAAACTTTTGTAAAAAGCGTTTTCGTAAAATCCTCAACCACTACAAAATCATTTTTGAAATCGTCGTCATTTGTCATCAAATGAAATGGCATGAACAGATGGATGGGAAACAAGTCATTTTTTCCGCCGTGAGTCCAAAAGGCCGCCGGTATTGTATTTTGTCGAAATTCTTATGAATTCCAGAGGAGACAATATTCTATGAAGAATAGAATGTAGGAAATGTACCATTTTCACGTCGGACTGGACACTTTTCAAATCAAATTGTACACTTTTTAAATCAAAGTGGACACTTTCCAAACCAAATTGGTCACTTTTCGAATCAAATTGGGCACTTTTCACGTCAAATTGGACACTCTTCTAAGCTCACCTATAAACTTCGAAATCAAACTGAACGTCTTCCGAAATAAAACGGGTCTCTTACAGATTAAACTACAGACTATCCAAGATGGTAAGAACAATTTTTTGTTAAAAGAAAATTAAGAATAATACTTTTTGTTTTTTTATGGTGGCGATGTCCGTTCCTCCTCGTGGTGCCACTGGAAACTGCTCGTTTGGTGAGCTAAGCTAAGCACGGACACTCGAATGCAGGCGACAGGCCCTTGTGACAGGCCGGCCTACGAAGATCCATGTCACATCACATGGTGTATGAATAGTCACGTTTCTCGAGATTGTGCTACGGCGTCCGCGGGAGCCGACGCGCACTCGCAAAGCCCGACGAGTGTGGAAAGTATGCGAGGGTCCCTGATGCGAGGACGGCATCGGGGGCAACTGAGCTAGTCCGAAAGTCCCGTAACGTAAGCAGGACCCGCGTAGCAACGCTGAATGTGGGTACGTTAACGGGCCGCTCGTGCGAGTTGGTTGAAGCACTGGAGCGAAGAAGAGTTGATTTCTGTGCGGTGCAGGAGACGAGGTGGTCCTGCCGCAAGTCAAGGGACATAGGACGAGGCTTCAATGCCGTTCTATGTGGTAGTCCCAGGACCACCAGTGGTGTCGGAATAATCGTCTCCGAACGATTTCGTGACTCGATTGTAAGCGTCGAGCGCTTTGACGATCGATTGATGAAGATCGTTGTCGCCGCTAAGGAGCGACTCTATCACTTCTTCTCTGCGTATGCTCCGCAGACTGGCTGCTCCGATCAAGCCAAGGATGAGTTTTGGAGCCTGCTTGATGAGAAGACAGCAGAGGTACCTCCGAAAGATGTCATCATAGTCGCTGGTGACCTTAATGGGCACGTAGGTGCTACGAAGGACGGGTACAGCTGTCATGGTGGTTTCGGATACGGGTCACGTAACGCCGATGGTGAGCGTATTCTTGAGTATGCGGAATCTCATAATCTCACCATCGTGAACACCGTCTTCCGAAAACGCGACTCCCACCTCATCTCATACTATAGTGGGAGCTCCAAGTCTCAACTAGACTTTGTCCTTGTGAATGATCGCGACCGGAGCATTGTCACAGACGCGAAGATCGTGCCGTATGAGACGGTCGTCCCACAGCATCGACCGCTGATCTGCACCCTAAAGATCGCCCCTCCGAGGCTGAAGCAGATCGAGCGAAGCGGTGCTGCAAGAATCAAGTGGTGGCGAATGAAAGAGAAGGAAGCAGCTGTGATTTCCCGCGTACGGTTGCCGACAGTCACGACTGTCGACGAGACTTGGAAGATGGCGACCGACGCGATACGTCAAGCTGCACAGTCGGAGCTCGGCATCACGAAGCCTGGACGACGGAAGGTCGACAAGCAGGCCTGGCTGTGGACAGATGACGTGAAAGCCAAAGTTCGAGAGAAGAAGTCGCTGTATCATGTGTTTCTCGGCGATAAAACAGCCGACAACTGGCAGAAGTATCAGAAGGCGAAGAAAGCTGCAAAGAAGGCCGTGGCTGTTGCAAAAGCCACTCATTATAGTGATGTCAACGAGAAGCTCGCGTCACGCGATGGTGAGCGGTATTTGTACCGACTTGCTAAGACCCGCCATCGCCAAACCGAGGATATTGAAAAGTTCTTTGGCATCAATGATGAGAGCGGCCATCTTCTGACAGACCGCAAAAAGGCGCTGAAGCGATGGCGTGATTACTTTGGGGAAATTTCCACCATGGAATTTCCTCATCCGGCCATCCCTTCTGTGGCTTCTGTTCACGGTCCCGTTCACAATATCACCGTGGAGGAAACAGAAGCGGCTCTGAAGAAGATGAAGCCCGGTAAGGCGACAGGGCCGGATGATCTGGCAGCCGATGTTTGGAAGTCGAAGCTCTGGTATCCTGCTGAGTGGTTGACTGAGTTCTTCAACCAGGTAGTAAAGGAGAGGAAAGTACCGGAGTGTTGGCATAACAGTACGACGATTCCGATTTGGAAGAAGAAGGGCAGTCCTGCAGATTGCACCAATTATCGTCCGATTCGCTTGCTTTCGCACAGCATGAAGATCTTCGAGCGAATCCTCGATAAACGAATTCGTGAAATCGTCAATCTCTCCGACAACCAGTGCGGTTTCGTGTCTGGTTGTGGGACCATTGATGCTATACACGCCGCCCGACTCCTGGTGGAGAAGCATCGCGAGAAACAGAAGCCGGTGCATATAGCCTTCCTCGACTTGGAGAAGGCCTTCGACCGCGTACCGCGTGAGGTTATATGGTACGCCTTACGACAACACAACGTACCTGAGGAACTCATAGAGTGGGTGCGGATGCTCTACTCTTGCCCAAAGAGTAGAGTGCAAGCTGCAGCTGGAACCTCAATGGAGTTTCCCATCTCTGTTGGGGTGCACCAAGGTTCTGCGCTTTCTCCACTCCTCTTTGTTGTCGTCATGGATGCCATTACGAGAGATCTTCAGAAGCCCGTCCCATGGACGCTGCTTTATGCTGATGACGTGATGCTCGCTTGCGAAGATAAAGATGATCTCGAGCGGCAGGTGCAAGCCTGGTGCGACCACTTGGCGAGGTTTGGACTCAAATTGAACGTCAACAAGACCGAGTACCTAACGACTGACGTAAACGAGTCCGGCTCCATTAAGATTGACGGCACTGAGCTTGCACGCACATCGGTTTTCAAGTACCTGGGGTCAGCAATAGCGTCTGACGGCAGTTTGATGGTTGAAGTGAACTCACGCGTGAGTGCAGCTTGGTCCAAGTGGCGTTCGCTAACTGGCGTGCTCTGCGATAGGAAGATGCCAGAGCACCTCAAGTCGAAGATCTACAGAGCAGTCATCCGGCCGGTAGCGATGTATGGCGCTGAGTGTTGGCCTGCGACCAAGGAAGTTGAAACGCGCCACAGCGTCATGGAGACGAAGATGCTGCGCTGGACGGCTGGAGTCACGCGCATGGACCACAAAAATGATGCTCCGAAATGATGCTATTCGGCAGAAGTTCGGTGTCGCGCCGATAGCGGACAAGATGCGCGAAGCTCGCTTGCGATGGTACGGCCACGTTCTGCGTGGGGAAGAAGACAGCGTCCGCAAGATAGGCCTTGAGTTGGAAGTGCCAGGAAAGCGGCCTAGAGGGCGCCCGAAGCAGCGTTGGTCCGATACGTTACACGTGGACATGAAAGTAACTGGCGTCCACCCTGATGAAGCGCAGGATCGAGAAAGGCGGCGTCATGACACCAGAATGGCGGACCCCGCTACGAAGCGGGAAAAACGCTGAAGAAGAAGAAGAAGACTTTTTGTTTTTTATGTTTTTTGCTGTTTGTTTATGTTTTTTTTGTTTTTTAAAAGTTTTTTATTCTAGCTGCCTGCCTGGATGTTATAACTTTATACCATTTTTATCTCTGAGAAAAAGTAAGAAATTAAATTTTGTTTTATAGCGCAGCAAGGCAGCAATCTTAAGGTGCTTTGAAAGACTGGATCGCGCCATGCAAAGCAAGTCGCAATGATTATCTGATTGATAGTGTAAATTCTGCTTACATGCAACAAGAAAATCGGGATATGTGCGCCTTTTACAATTGGTTAGTTGCACCGTTTGCAAGTGTGAAACTCCATGCAGACAAAAATTTTGATATCAATCGAATAAAAATTGAGAGGATCTAGGCGGTGGCATGGCGCAACCTTTGTTTTGGCAAAATAAAATAGCCGCTTTCCTGATTTTCAAAACAAAATTCAAATAATTATTTTTTTGAAAAATAAATTTTTTGTAAAATTTCAAACGATGTGTTCTCTTATTGGGAAGTAAATTAAAACTTTACACTAAAATTGTCCTTGATTAAAAATTTATTCTAACATTTTTGGAGTCTTTATTTTAATGTAGAAGAAGCGCGTTTGCTTTGATTTGAAAAGCCTTGGTTAGCTTAGAAGAGTGCCACAATTTGATTTGAAAAGTGCCCAATGTGATTAGAGAAGTGTCCAATTCCAGAGATTGTCCAGAGATTTGAGATTTGTCCAGACATTTACTACAACGGTATTTCTTTGGCAAGAAGTTGAAAAACTTGAGAACGGTGGAAGTTTTTGGTGAGACCTAATAGAAAAGCATAGCAGAAGGTCGCTAATGGCAAGCGTTTTTGAAAAGCTAAACACAAAAATCAAAATATTTAGGAGTGGTGCAGAAAAGTTGACAGAATCAACAGAACGTCTCAAGATTGATTAGTAATGCTAATTGATTGAAAGTAACTACTCCTATGCATACGGTAGATGGAGCAGTGCCGAATGACCTCACGCATAGATGCGAGAGGGATTCCTGGATCGCTCAGCGGCCTACATTGCGATCTCGGGTCATACTGAAGTTAGAGTTTGGAGTTCGCTGCCGGATGGAAAGAGTACAAATTGGTTACCTTCGATCGGCATAATTTCACTCCGGTGGATAGCTAGCCCTACGGAGAAAAAGATTATGAAGGTCATTTTTTAAACAGAAACAGCACATCAAAGCCTCAAGAATAGGCCGTCTTCTAAAAGCACTTAAAGTGCTTTCCATTTTTTATATGTTCACTGTAACATGAATCGTTGCGTGACTGACGCGTGACTTCAATAAATAAATAGTGGTAGAATTGTGTAGGCTTGTATCATATTTTCCGTCCTCTTATCATCATTTTATTCAAGCAGATTTGTGAGTATGTGACGTGGAATGCGAAGACTTGAGCAGGAGCAGCAAGTAGGGCTCTCAGATGGGCCTAGACATAGGGTAGACATGTCGTTTCTTCGACTAGGGGACTTTCGTGGCTCATGCAGCCTTCGAATTTGCTTTCACGATAGATTTCTCACGATAGCTTACTTCTGACAAATGCACGAGTTTTTAGCAGATCGAGGCGTGATAACTTTATGTGCTACAGGCTACAGCTTATCCTAGTTGCCGACTATTGGGTTGACCAAAGAGTTCTGGCGGTTTTGACTAGTCCACTTCACACGATCATTCCGCTCTTCATACTCATCAGACTCAGTCGAAAAAAGTACATTTTTTCTAGAGCGATACTAGTTGATTAAGTCCATCAGCGAAGAAACTTGGTGGTGGAGATGCGACGAATTCCAGAAAGGCTGCTTTGCCTAGTCATGATTTGCGAAGGTTCTTCCAGCGAGGAAGTTCTGAAAGTGCATCAAAAGGTAGTAGTCGAGTGACGGAAGATCTGGTGAGCATGGCGGGTGAGGCAGAGCTTCAACCCCTAGTTCGTTCTATCTCCGCATGCCATATAGATAGAGCCACATACTGTTTATGCCCTGTTGCAAATTGGGCTAAACTCGCCCTTTAAATTGCAAAGCAACACTCATCTAATGTTTTCATACATCACGAATTAGTGCCGCTGCCGTCTGTTAATTTGTCGTGTTCGAATTAACATCATTTTTCTTTCTTCCATAGTTAAAATTCTGCAAGTTTACGTATTTCGCTTGCTCTTGTTCTTATTATTTACTGCTGAAATGTTAAGCACTTCTTTTTGACCTTGACAGATAACAAATAATCCATAGATTGCCAAGGTTCGACTTTCCATGAATCTTAGCATGATGTTGTCCAATTCTGATATGTTCTTGATAAGCTGTCGACCAAGATTGTTAACAAATCTGTTCGGCTGACGGTTCGGCTGCGTTTCCTTCTTCGAAGCCTGGAAAAGTCGGAAATATTCGCAGAGCCGTTCGCCCAAACATCGTTACGTCCTGCACAGTAATCTTCTTAGAGAAAACAGAGCCAGGATCAGAGATGGGAGTTGCAGAGGACGATCACCTGACAGGTGGTTGCCTTCGAGGACCACCACTCCCCCGTAGCTGGAAGTAGAAGCAGCGCGGAAAGGTACCCTTTGTGTGCCTTTCATGTCGGACGACGTGAGTGCGGAGATGTCTGCGCACAGCTGATCTCCAAGAAAGGTGAGGGTCATTGATATCCATCCTAGGTACTTGAAGGGGCAACTTGTTCGGAACCGTTTCTACGACAGGACCTGCTCAACTCCATCCTGCGTAGTTTGCCCTAATGGGAAAGAGGGGGATTGTGTGACATCTGGTGTGGTTTACCTTATGTCATGCAATGCATGTGGGGAGGAGTACATAGGGAAGACGGGCAGACCCCTAGGTATATGAGTTAAGGAGCATTTGGATGGCCTTAGAAAGGGCAACGTTCTGACTCCTTGGGGAAACACAGAGTTCGCTGCCATGCAGGCGTGATGCTGCAGGTGTCCACGTCCATCTTCGCCCGAGAAAGTGACATTTCGGCACGCAGGACACTAGAGGCGCTCTGGATCACAGCTAGGAATCCTGGGGTCAACCGGAAGGAAGAGCGACTAACGGTAACCCAAGAACTAGAGAACTTCTTACTAGGGAAGGGTTTCTACCTCCCATGGAACTTCAAGATGAGACCAGGATCATTAGAAAGAGCTCGGAATGCTGATTATGAATATGTGTGTTAAAATTGCAAAACGAAATTCCTGAGCGAGATATGACCTGCCGAATGCGACGGCCTCACCACAGGCAGGCAGTACGATGCACCTGGCGCGAGAATGGTGAGTCATCGGGGCCCCGTAAGAGGGGACCACCAGCTGCGGCGGTGGCGTAGGGGTAGTGCTCCTCCTCGTCAGGTGCGACGTCGTTGGTTCGGTCCTCATTGCTGCGGGTTTTTTTGCACACCATAATTTATCTTCGAAATGATCTTTTGTTCTGAATTATGACACGCATTTGATTAAATAGCGAGGTTTAATTAACTTTTTAAAATACTCGTGGCATAAGGCAGGGTACATCGATGATCACCCAGGTGTGTTTGTCACTCCTGGTGAATATTTGTTTGATCTTGCTACAATTGACTGTTTTGCTGCTGGTTGTAGAGAGGCTGCATGTATAAGATGTGCAGTGTGTGAGCAACATGTCTGCTTCACACATTTTTTGCTTTGTTCCACGAATGCCAAGGTTGTTAGAAACACCTCTAGTTGTTCAATATATGATTTGGACTCTACTTGCGCAAAATAGTAAATAAAAATTTGACCATACCAGTTTCTTGCCTTCAAGCATTTTTACAAGCGTGTATGGTAGTTTTCCTCGCTATTTAATCAAATGTCATAATTCAGAACAAAAGAGCATTTCGAATATAAATTATGGTGTGCAAAAAACCCGGCAGCAATGGGGACCGAACCAACGATGTCGCCCCTGACGAGGAGGAGCACTACTCCTACGCCACCGCCGCGGCTGGCGGTCCCCTCTTACGGGGCCCGATGACTCAGCATTCTCGCGCCAGGTGCATCGCACGGCCTGCCTGTGGTGAGGCCCGTCGCATTCGGCAGGCCATAACTCGCTCAGGAATTTCATTTTGCAATTTTAACACCCATATTCGTAATCAGCATTCCGAGCTCTTTCTAATGATCCTGGTCCCATCTTGAAGTTCCATGGGAGGTCGAAACCCTTCCCTAGTAAGAAGATTACTCTGTAGGATGAAACGATGTCTGGGCGAATGGCATTGTGAATATTTCCGACTTTTCCAGGCTCCGAAGAAGACAAAGCTGCCGAAACGTCAGCCGAATGAAGCTGTTAACAATCTTGGTCGCCAGCTTATCAAGAACACATCAGAATCCATAGATTCCTAATACCACAACATATTAGATGCAGTCTGAGTAAAGAAACTTTCGTCTTCATCGATAAATAGCGTGGTCACCCAGGTTATAGATTACTGCTTCATTTCAGAAGAATATTAATACAGGAGCCGAAATTTTTGAGAATTTTTTCATAATCAAATGTGCAGCTTAAAATCAAGTCTCAGCGCAGTGAGCACAAATTCTTGTTCGTTCCTCGTTGGCATCCATGGTGCGAATAGTATTTAAACTACAAAGCAAGTAACCATTACAACATATGCGGCGAGGGCAAGGCGGCAAATAGCACATCGAACTATTCCCACTTTCCTGCTCCTTCCTGATGTACAATATGAGCTGCAGAACCTTACGCAACTTTAGGGTAAGAATCGCATGAACAGTCAACCCGTTGAAATGCTCTGGTGTGCTGACTAAACAGTGCAATGTTGTAAATGTGTAAAAAATTATAGTCGTGTTCTCGAATTTTTTCGAATATTCGAATATTCGAATTCGAATAGGTTCGAAAAGCGGGATTTTTTGAACAATCGAATTCGAACACATTCGAAAAGCGGGATCTTTTGAATATTCGAATTCGAATGAAAAGCATTAGAATGGCTATTCGAATAGGCCATTCAAGCACAACTATGGTAAAAATCCTGTCCAGAAAGGACGCTTGTTCCAGCCCGTCAAGAGGTTTGACTGCAAGAACACGTCCTCTTAACGGTGTACAAAACTCTATTGTTCACCTCTATACTTGAGTGTGGTTGATCTGGGTGTAATTTGTTCCTTAAACCCGGAATTAATAGCTAAGGATCGTATTCCCGCCCAGTCCAACCCACTCGTCCATTCATCCAGAGTCATGTATTTTGCTGCAGGTATTTTGGAAAGATGGGCGCGTGTAGCGCAGTCGGAGGAGGCGCGACTGTCGCGTGCACCCGATACCAGGTTCCTGGTTCAGATTTCCCGCCCAAGCCAACCAAGCCTTCCATCCCTCCGGGGTCAGTGAATTGGTACCAGACTTCTCTGGGAAGAATAAAGCGCTGACTTGTTCATCGGCTGGCCACCGCAAGTCATTGTATGGCCAAATACGCATTCATGTCGCCTCCACGACATCCCGTAGAAGTAGAATGCGCTGGCGCATCCCAGAAGGGATTGAGTAACGCCGTCCTTTATCCTTTATCCTTATTTTGGAAAGAAAAATTACTACTGCACAGTGTGACCACGCATGTCATCGTACAGGCCAAGCCAGGTGTTCTCAAATTGCCTCTACGACGCTCCATTCAAGTAGAAGCACAACACTTTCCACCCTGTCATAAGACTAGAGATATAGGGCAAAATTGGTCGATTCGTTACAACGATGTTTTGTTGCAAAACTCCTGCGCCAGGCGGGACTCGAGCCCGCACCTCCTGCTGACCGAGCGGAAATGCTCTACGCCATTACACCACCTACGCTGCTTGATTAGGCGCGTGGAGCGCAGTCAGAGGAGGCACCGGCTGTCGCCTGCACCCGATACCAGGTTCCTAGTTCGGATTTCCCGCCCAGGCCAACTAAGCCTTCCATCCCTCCGGAGTCGGTGAATTGGCACCAGACTTGTCTGGGAAGGATAAAGCACTGACTTGTACATCGGCTGGCTACCGCAAGTCATTGTATGGCCAAATACGCATTCATATCGCCTCCACGACATCCCGTAGAAGTAGAATGCGTGGCGCATCCCAAAGAGTATTGAATAACGCCGTCCTTTATCCTTTTCATCCTTTATCCTGCTTGATTGAGAGGCCACAACTCGTGGCAGCCATCAACACTCACCCGCGTATTGGGTTAGTCAATCCCTTTGCGGGATAATCTATATGTTTGTGCCACCCATCCAAACGTCTTCTAGACAGAGTGCTCAAGTTCAATAGATACGTCTTAGAAATCACGAACTGGTGTTACTACCCGTAAAAGAAATGTTGTCCGTGAGTCCAGCAGTCTGTTCTACCGTAGGCTAACATTTTCCGACCGAGCCTCACTTTTCTATCAGTGTTATCGATTAGTATGTAGGCTTTAATCAAATCAATAAAGCAGTGTTTGTTATCCTCATGATGAGGATCATAGAATCCGGGCTTTCTGGTATTTTGCACTCCATCCCCTTTCTGCCATGCTTGTTAGGCCAGACGTTGCCGTTATCAAAGGTCTAAAATAGGTTCAAAATTTCGCTACGGATTTATGATTAATTTGAGCAAACCTCGCCTGGGGACCTTGCCCTTTTCTAGCCCACTATCGTACTCTAAATAGTAGGCGAAATCTGTGTGTTTTTCTCCATAATTATGAAGAGACGATGTAAAGATGAAAAAGAAACCCATTGTGGTGAGGGAGCTCTATTTTCTGGAGTTCTATGGCAAACGCCAAGCAGCAGTAATGATGCTCATTTAAAGATGCAAGTACTGGTAACCTAAGAACCCCCCCCCACCCCTCAAATTGAAAAATGGCGCATGAAATGAAGTAGCGTAACCGCTCGGCCGCAGTTCTATCAGCAAATGTGCGCCTGCCTTTTACAACCTGTGTTGATGTTCATGTGTGGATGGTGTACTCAACATGTCCTTTATTCATAATCGGATACGATCCGATGGCCGATTATGGCTAGGTCCTTTATGTACCGCGGACCTTTGTATCCCCATGACCAGAGATGCTCCAATAGGACAGTGCACATATCCCAAGTTATCGGCCGACATCCATCAGCTCGTTTCTGACCTGACCAATGAGTATCGCAAATCGCAAATGTTCTATTCTTATCAGGAAAATTTAGCAGTTGACTATGATATTCGGAGATTAAGATAGCTGTTCCTGCTGTCTCCCCTATCACCTGTCGTCCCGTTGATCAGCGAGTTGCTCGAGTGGGCGCCAGGTGCGTCTCCATTCGTCCTTGTCGCGTGCCAAAGTACTCCAATGGATCCTCCTCGCTCTAGGGGCACGAAGAGCGCCGTATTGTTCTTTCAGAGCTACCATGAAGAAGACCGACCAACTTGTAGAGTGGGGGGGGGGTCCTTGTGCTCTCGTGACATCACTGGATGCAGACGGTGACGGCTCTCATCCAGCGGGTGTCTGCGAGGCGCATTAGGCGCCCGGCCCAACTAATTTTCGACGACTGCGCCCATGCGAAATCGATTCGCATAGTGCTGGCCTATAATTTATTAAACTCAATGCCAAACCCTGTCTTTGAACCATGATAGAAGAAGCAATCTCCATTCTTCACTGCCATTGCCTAGTTACCTGGGCTCTTCGAAACTCTCTCAAACGTCTTCGAACGACATTGTTTTGCATCCTAGTGTTGGTTCTGTTTCTGATTCGGCGCCTGAATTCGTGATTCGATAGCTGTTGTTGAGGATTGTGTACCGGACGCACCAGCTGCCGTCACCTTTTCATGAGTTTTTCACCCGCAGGGCTTCAAGCAGGGGCGGGAGATAGTGCATTCACAGTTCGCCTACAGTCGTTTCCTCGTTAAAGACAGAAAGTGCATTTCGTCTGAGAGACAGAGCTGTCCAAGGAAGATGATTCACTAAAGGTCAGTAGCTCCTTACACTTCTGAGCTAATCGTGCTAGTAAATGTCCTATTCCATCAGCCGACTGCCTAAGGACTATGTCATACCACCGCTCACCCCGAGCGAAGCCTAATGATAGGTTCCCATATCGACTCACGTGGTCGATATGGGGCTTATCATTAGGCTTCGCTCGGGTTGAGGTGTGGTATGACATAGGCCTAATAGACAAAAAATTCTGTCAAGTCTTACCCACATCATTCAAAGCAACATGTGGTCGGATTTTTTCTCATTGCGCTTAAAGCTCTTCTAAGGCCTGAGTTATACTCCCGCGGGAGCATCCGCGGAAGGGCGGGAATCGCGCCGAGACTCCTCACCTGGCCAATCGCCGCCCCTCGCCACGCCCGCCTCCGCCGTGCACCATTGGTCCGCGGACGTTCCGCGGATGCTCCCGCGGGAGTATAACAGAGGCCTAAGTGTTTTTAACCTGTTCTTAGTGTTAGAATAGGGAGTTTCGTATATTCACGTGTACCGAAGGCATCAACCAGAAATAAATATCTCGGAGTACCACCCCTAGATTCTCGCCGCAAGGTTTTTGACATCTGTCTTGTACACAAGTTGTTGTACTTCACCACCGATTCTGGGCCTTGTAGATTCTTTAAGATGAAGACTTCGCACACAAGAGGTGGCTCCGCTAAGCTACAGCTACCTCGGCCAAGAACCAATTTGCAAGCAATGTCTTTCACTTTTAGGGCAGGTAGTTTATACCTGAAGTTCTCTAAGCACCTTCAGTTTCCCCTAACACCGAGACAATTCAGAAGCCGAGTTGAAAGTTTGTTGCTCAGATCTGAAATTGGTTGAATAGTATGATTGTTGGTAAGTATTGTCTCACTGTTTGTTTGGATTCGTCCCTGTGCTCTTTTTTGTGATTGTTTCCGTTTGTTTTCTAAGGTATCGCCTTATGCAATCGTAATAAAACAACAACAATAACAATAACCACAATCAAGCGATCATAACTACTTTTAGAACATTTCTTTCGCAAACGCTTATAACTCTACTAATCTAGCCGAAATTCAGCATAACGGTTTCATCGCAGAAGATTTAATCACCTCAAATAACAAACCCAATCCGCTTAAGGAACGTCGTCGTTTTCATGATCAGTACCAAAGCGAATTTTTCCTTCTGTTGAACACTGTCCTCCTCGTGAGTTAATCACAGGGGTACAGCATGTTACGAATTTCCTTTCCTAAATAAACGTTCATTAAATAGATGCACTTAGTTGTGGCGGCCTTCTCCGGTCTACGGGAAAACTCCGACAATTCGAGTTTGGTATTGTTTAGTTTGGTATTCTTCTCCAAGCGTCCCAGTTTCCGTCATCGTTGGACTGATAACAGATTTAACAAAAAGAAACATAAAATACTGTGATTCATTGGCTCTGCAACTCAAGACGCTGCTTAATCAACTGATGATTCAATTCACTTCCGTTACAGCGATTGAGACGTACGTGGTGTACCTCTCAATACTCGATAGTAGAATCTCTGAATTTACATTTACACATTTATTCATCCCCATAATCATTGGAGCAAATTTATCTTTGTTAACGTACGTTCTATTTCTATAGAAGCGCAGCCGGAAGAAGCGTCGGCAGCTGCGTGCACTCAAATTCAAGGTTTGTGGTTTCTCGACCAAGAGCTTTGAATCAGAGTGATCGGAGTGCCCAAGAACTCGAAGGTATGGACCTCGGTTCAACCGAGCCTTCCATCCCTCCGGGTACGGTGAATTGGTGTCAAGCCTGTTTGGAAAGGATAAACCTTGTTCATCAACTGGCCACCACAATTCTGTTTCACCTGTCGTCCCATTGATTATCGAGTTGCTCGAGCGAGCGCCAGCAGCGTCTCTATTTGTCCCTGTCGCGTGTCAGAGTCAGAGTGCTCCAGTGGATCCTCCTCGCTCGAGGAACACGGAGAGCGTCATACCCTTCGTTCATTGCCTCACGAAGACGCGTTGGTGGGAGTCCTGGTGTTCTCTTGACATCCCGCGGAATCCAGTCGGTGACGGCTCACGTCCAGCGGGTGCCTGCGAAGCGCTTTTCGAGTCCGAACCATTTAATTTTCGACGAAAAATCCATGCAACAGCGTCTCTGATCTTCGAACGTCGAGGAAGCTCGGAACTCGTAGGAATAGAACAAATACATATTGAAATCGCCTCCACGATATCTCGTAGAAGCAAAATGTGTGGCACATCCAATAGAGGGATTACTATCGCTGATCTCTGCTCTTATGTAGTTATCTAGTGTTGATTTTCGTAGCTTGGCGTTTACGAATGTTTGCTCATAAAAACTTAGTTACTTTGATACTTTGATTGTCCTTTTATCGGCTAGAGGTCTTCTCAGCGGGGACCACAACTCTTCCAGACCGCTCGATCTCTGGCAGCTTGCATCCATTAAGGCAGACTGCGCTCTCTGAAAGATCTTAAGAATGAGTCTGCTCATCGCGTTGGCGGTCGTCCCAGTGGTCTCTTATGGTCTCTCGGGAGCCATTCTGTGACACGGAGATTCCATCTATCGTCCTTTTGTCGAAGCAGGTGTCCGGCCCAGCGATATGTGGACTTCTTCATGTACTGCAGCAGGTCTGCTAATTGTGACTTCTCCCGTAGCTCCGAGCTTCGTAGGCCTTCTTGCCATTGCTGACGAAGGCTTGTCCTCAGAAGACATCTCTCCAGTGCACGATGCGTAGTTTGCATTGCTCTGGCGATTGTCTTGTTGTCGGGCCAGGTTTCCGTCGCGTAACACATCGCAGGCAGTACAGAGGCGTTGAATATCGAGGCCCTGAGGCCGGGATCCTTGACCTGATCGGTGACTTCGCGAATCGAACTGAAGGCTGCCCATGCTGCGCGTCTCCTGTGGGCGATTTCAGGAGCGAGGTTGTTATCCATGTTCAGCTCTCTTCCCAGATAGACGTAGGAGTCGACCTGTTGCAGAGCGACTCCATTTAACCTTACGAGTCCCGTGTCACACCACTGGTTGACCATAAACTGCGTTTTGGACATATTCATGTCCAATCCAATCTTCATACCTGTCACATTGGGCTCGTTCAGCATTTTTTCGACTTCTGCCGTGCTGGTAGAGATGAGAACAATATCTTCGGCGAAGCGAAGGTTGCTGATCCGTTTAACGTCGACAAGGTAGCCTAAGGCTCATAAAAACAGTGTATTCATTCATTCATTTATTGTATTCATTTATTGGTGAACCGGGTTTGCAAGGTGGGAAATGTAATGCCGAGCAGCGAAGGCACTATCATTACTGGTTACCACTATTTATAACGGTTTCTATTAAAATTTGTATTTATTTTTAACCTTTTCATTATTTGTATGCTCTGGTCTTTGAGAGCCACCTGTGCGCCAGTTTTTTTAAATTGTTTATTAATTCATACCACGAACATAGAGGAAGAGCGATAAGATTGTTTATTTCAAGTCTAACTGAGTATTACTATGGTACTTAGTGGTTTTTCGTTGAAGTGATATTCTCTTCTTCAATCGTACCCAACGCATATGATGATGATTCCTCCTAGAGCTCTTTCAATTTTTCAGAAACCCATCGTGGGCAATTCCTTGTCGCTCGCCATGTCGAACCGAGCAGTGTTCGCTGGAGTGATTATTGTATGTGCTGCTCTAAACACATGGTACCTATACGGAGATGAGCTGCTTCTCTTCAGCGTACGTCCTGCTGGCTTCAGTACTTGCGGCCTGTGTTGACAATGACTTAATTTCAGGACTCGTTCCAGAATGTGCTTACCCGATCACCTGAAGTTAGTTATAATCATTTTCCATAAAATTGAAGGCTGTGTTCTGAAAGGATAGGAGGGTCATAATATGAGAAAAGACATATCCGACGACATCATGCCAAGAAACCAAGCAACGCATACTGAGAGATTGAGATAACTTCGACCAAGGTCAAACTTGAATACAAAATCATTTCATAAAGGATTAACCTCGTCTACAATACGCGAAAACGAGGAAAGTGCGGTTGATGACCTTCATCTTCCACAGATCGGCGATATGAGAAAAGCCGGAAGAATGAATATGACATCCGCATCAGAAGGTCATCAAAGTTGCCTTTATTAAGGTGCCAATGAATCTGAAAATTGCAATCGTGTCAGTGCTAGATGTGAGCAGCTCCCGGGCAAAGTACTCCACAGCGATGGCGTCAATGGAGTGCTACGCACTCCGCCAGAACTACACCTATCTGGTGGCGAATGGAGCAGACTACAGGAGCGATTGCAAACACAAGGATGTAAGTGCTCCAGTCTTATGGTTAGCTTAGCTTTTTTTTAGAGCCTCCTGTATTCAGATAAAAAATCTTCGTCTTTCATAGATCGGCGAGAAAACTCTCCTAAACCAGGTCGAATACACATACATGGTGGCTCCTAATTATTTGCGTGAAATTCAAACCGCTACTGTATTTTTGAAAACGGCGGGAGATCAATTGTTAGGATTTTTCTAGGATGGGGGAAGTATGCACATAAACCAAGCAAGATGATACACTCAATACCCTCGGCAATGAACGACTTCAAATTTCTGCTAGAACAATCCAACACATTGTGAAACAGTACAGAGAGGAAGGAACGGTCGAACCGAAGAAGAGACCTGGCAGACCACGTACTGTAAACACTCTCCGCCTTTATCAAAAAGAGAATCGACCGGCACAATGGAGTTAGCATGAATCGGATGGCCGTAGACCTTGAGGTTTCCCGCAGAACAATACAGAAGATCGTCAAACAGGATCTTGGGCTTCGCAGTTATCGTCCTTATCGCGGACAAGCCTTTACGGAAACTGCGATGCAGATTAGATTGGAAAAATCCAAGTTGTTGCTAAAGGAGATCTAGCAGGACCGCTTGTCAAATGTCATCTGGAAGAACGATAAGATTTTTACCATTGAAGTGGCACACAACTCACAGAATCAGCGTCAGTTGCTGCCTCCATCCAGAAACAGGCCTTCTCAATGTCGTGTTCTCAACAGGACTCTTTTTCCGAAATCTGTAATGGTATGGGCTGGCATTACCCTGGACAGGAAGACACCTCTGGTTTTCGTCGACCGTTCAGTGAAAATCAACGCTGAAGTCTACCAAGAAAAGCTCCTGCGCGATGTTCTTCTCCTCTGGGTTGCTGAAAATTTTGTCAGTGGTCAATGCGTGCTCCAACAGGCCTACTCATTCTGCGAGGTCCACACTGGCATTCTGCGAGCGTCACTTCCTTGGCTGCTGGACATGGGACTTCTGGCCACCTAACTCGCCTGATCTCAATCCGATGGATTTCGCTGTGTGGGGCTGCTTGCAGCAGAAGGTCTCCTCAAAGAGTCACCAAAGTTTGAACGCTCTCAAAGCTTCACTTCAGAAGGCGTGGGACGATATTGACGTCACCTTCTTGCGGCCCACAATGATTTCGGTGGAGAAGAGACTGAAGGCCTATATTGCTGCAAAAGAAGCTCATTTCGAACATCTTCTCGAGTGAATGATTGTTAGGCATCGCTCTATATAGAAGTTGTATCAGATTGTATAACTGTTGCTTTTTGTTGAAGTTAATAGTAATAAACTATGCTCAAATAATTAAGAGCCACCCTGTAGTGATTAGTGTCAGTGGGTTCCAATTCCTGAACAGATTGTCTTTCCATTTCCAGATTACCTTTCAGCGACACTGCATTGTTGCCATTCTGCTCTCCTCTTTCGACTGGATACTATTTGTTGATGCAGATATCGGAGTGGTCAACGAGAATGTGTGAGAAAATTCTACAATTCCAAGGGCCAATCCTAGATTCTACTGAAGGATCGAACTCTTCTTCCAATTTACTGCCTACCTGACCTAAAAGTTGCTTCTTGCTAAAAAAAACCTGGAAAAAACTAAAAAGGAAACTAAACAATAAGAAAACAGATAACTAAAAACTAGGGGTTGTTGGTTGAACTCTTATTTCAGAAAGTATATTTTCTTTGCACCAGAGTTCATTCTTTCCTTTAATGGTGTTAATATTGTGCCTACCTTACTCAATTAAGATGAATAAAATGTGCAGTTTTTTAAGGATAGTAAATGCTAATGAATCCTACAAGAAATCTTGGTTGATCATTAACTCGTGTTTAGAAGGATAGAGGAGTTCCTCGACATGAACAAGGACATCATTTTCTACAATCGCTTCTTCAACCACGAGATAATGGCAGGTGGGTTTTCGTAGAATACTGGCACTTTCTATAGCGATGCGTTTTCTGCAAGAAAAAATCGTTTGAGGGTCGTACGCGGTGAGGAGGTGTGAGTTTTCAAAAAGTTTTCTCCACGGATGGGCCGACTACGAGTTCTCCTTGCCCAGCGGACAGCACGGCAGAGACCAAGGAGCGCTTCATGTTCGTTGCATTTTTTCTGCTTTTGCCCATAGTGAAAGCCATGTGGGATTAACTACTACTGAACTATTCACACAGTTTGAGGAAGGTGTTGGAGGGGCATTGTCCAAGTTCCCCATCTTTTGCAAATGCTTCTTGTCATTACCTCACAGCCTTCCCAGCGCTCAGTTTTATGTGGTCCGTTTCTATAGCGTGGAAGCTGTACAGGCTATGTACATACTTTTATGGTTAGACAGCTAGGGGAATATTCATCCTCGCTCATTGTGCCTGGATTCCTTCCGCTGAAGAATGGGGGAGGACATTATCCTACAAGAAATTGATTTTGAAAATACATAGAGATTCTACAGGGTTCCCGAAAGTGCGTTGCCATATGTTTGACCTGTCATTTTTCTCGACCTACTCATCAAGCATATACATACTCTCTTGGTTTCGCGCGCTAGGTATGTTCACCCAGATCTTAGATGCTAAATACCTAGTTACAGTATTGACCAACTACAAATGACACTTCTCACCCTCTGAGAGTGCCCATCATCACAGTGCACATCAGCACAGCATCGGGGAGCTGCATCTCCAAGATTTTTACTGTCGAAGCTGTACTGAACCGCGAAATCCACCGTGTGCTTGAGAAATCAGTAGCCGAAGCGAGAAGGATCCATGAACGCGGACATCCAGAATCATTCATGGTTTGGGCCGCTGACAATAAAGGATAAAGGACGGCGTTACTCAATCCCTTTTGGGATGCGCTAGCGCATTCTACTTCTACGGGATGTCGTGGAGGCGATATGAATGCGTATTTGGCCATACAATGACTTGCGGTGGCCAGCCGACGAACAAGTCAGCGCTTTGTTCTTACCACGTCTGGTACCAATTCACCGACCCCGGGGATGGAAGGCTTGGTTGGCCTGGGCGGAAAATCCAAACCAGGAACCTGGTATCGGGTGTACGCGACCATCGGCGCCTCCTCCGACTGCGCTACATGAGCCCTGGAGAGAAAATAGACTCCAAAATCTACTTGGAAGATGTTTTGGGAAAAAACTTTGGTCCCCTGATCTTCACGGACAAGCCGTTCGTCTTCCAGCAGGATTCTGGATCTGCTCAAAAGTGGAAGATCGTGCAGAAGTGGTGCCGCGACAAGCTTTCTGATTTTACTAGCTCAGAAGAATGGCCCCTTGTAGCCCCGACAACCCTATGAACTTCTCTATTTGGTCCTGCTTGGAGACTGACCAGGATACTATCTCAACGGTAGGTCGGAACGGCGCAAGTGTTGTATATGGGCAGAACCGCCTCTCTCTGGGTAGTAACAAACTGCAGGTATCTCGACCCCAATACAACTCTGCGCAGAGTTAGGGGCGACGGAAGTCGCGGGTTGGCTGTGGAGCACGTGAATCAACAGGGCGCCAACCCGCGACTTCCGTCGCCCCTAACTCTGCGCAGAGTTGTATTGGGGTCGAGATACCTGCAGTTTGTTACTACCCAGAGAGAGGCGGTTCTGCCCATATACAACACTTGCGCCGTTCCGACCTACCGTTGAGATAGTATCCTGGTGAGGGCAGCTCTAAAAAACACCACTCAATCGATTCGCTGAAAGAAAGCCATTTGAAGGCGTGGGAAGAAATGTCAATGGAATACATGCGTACCACGTCCTCGTCGTCTGAAGGATTGCGTCCGTGCCAGACGAAGTCGATTTGGGATCTGATCATGTGATTGTGCTTGTAAATATGTTGTTTAAGGGATGCTAAATTTTCAAGTTCCAATCTTTTTTCGCCCGTTTTTATAACGGTGAATATTGGAGACGTAATTTTCGGACACCCTATAGGCTAGATTATAAAAAGTAAAACCATAGAATTTATAGAGAATGCACTCTCTATTTTTAGGCTCCTTACTTCCATGTAGTGACATAATTATTTTGTTTTAGTAAAAATCTCGATTGATACCGTAGACGTTGCAAATGTTGTTAAATGCTGTGAATGCTCAGCTTTCTCATGTTATGAAATAGATGGTTCGACGGAAGGAATGTCTTTAAAATGCTTTTCTCATAGAGATGCTTCTCCTGATATAAGCTAATATAAAAGGAAGTATCTATAAAACCACGACGTCCCGACCCAGAACGCTCTCGGCTTTCATCTATTCCGCTCCGTGGGTCTCTTTCTGGGGGGACCTCTCTGTCGCTTAGGTTCTTATTTTTATTGCAAATATTTAGATTAGATTTGTATAAAATTAAAACGTTATAATAAGGTTCGTTTCGCCACTAACCATACGAATCTTTTGATTTAACATCTCCACGGTGGCTCATCGGTGAGACAGGGAGATGCTACATATAAAAAGGAACAATAAAAGTTGAAGTATAAATAAACAAAAAGGAACATTGGTTCCTTCTTGTTGGTGGTGGTGGCCGAAATGTTGTCTCTCTCCCTGACTACAAACTACAGAATTCGACACTCAGAGTAGTTGACGAGGTTCGCGATCTTGGATTTTTATTTTAATAAAATTCTGAATTTTGACGCTCATTACAAATCTTTGGTAAAAATGGCAAATTTTCGCACCTACAACATTTTCAAAGTTTTGAAGAGCAATAATCCTGATCTCCTTCTGCGGGCTTATAAATCATATGTGCGGCCGATAGCTGAATTCGGAACAACTGTGTTCAACCCTCTCAAGAAGAAAGACATTGACATGCTCGAAAGAATTCAGAATAATTTCACTCGCAAAGCAGTAATGAGATGCTTTGGCATGGACTACTCGCAAATCCCAAATGGCCGAGAAAGAAACAGGATGTTGGGATTAAAGTCTCTTGAATGTAGAAGGCAATCATTCGATCTCAAGATGCTTTTAAAGATTCTCACCCAAAAGGTGCACATAAACCCGTGCATATCTTTCCGAGGCGATCTGTCTAGAACAAGGAGAGGTAAGCTTCAGCTATATGTGCCGGTAGCAAGGACCACAGTCAGATCAACATTCTTGACCTATAGAAGCTTGCGGGAGTTCAACTTATTACTAGCCCAAAACGAGAATCTCTTAGGATTATCTGAGCATTCGCTCGCTTGATTGTTGTCCAGCGTTGCATTGTTATAACTGTTTCAGTTCTCATTTATTGGTGCCTACTCAGTCCTCAAGTTTGAGTTATTAATGTTTGTGTTGCTTTTTTTGTTTCTTTATTATCTGCGTGGTTACCACCATGCTGTGAATATAAATAAATAAAATAAACATAAAGGAGCTAACTCAGAGTTTAACTACCCAAGTTTGAGGTGTGGGCGGAAGGCGGTAAAATCCCGAGTGGCTATTTTGAGGTCTACTACATAATTGTGATGGTAACTTTAATTATGCAAACGGAAAACAAAGAATTCGTTTGATTTTCGTTTCACACGGGCCCTTAGACGATAGCCAAACTGAAAGTATCCTTCCCCTGTGCTCATCAGTAATGGAGGAGAAGGAAGAAGGAGTTGATGCTAAATGCTAGACTGTCTAGGTGGCACTGCAACGAGGATTTTCATCTGAATTCCATCTCTCTCACTGTTCAGATGTGGTTGGTGAGACGTTTCGCGCCTCAGTCTCATATCAGTAAGGTATGCGAATTGCTTTGGAACACGTCAGTCGACTACGGCACTCTCAGCACCTTCACCGTCTGTTGCCGTGAAGTGCTTAAAACTGCGAATCTTTCGAATCTCTTTGTGTTTGACAAGGTAGGTGACCTATATTCATTTTACTTGGACCGTTATTAATCAATAATGTTGGGTAATCAACAGGGAAAAGGATGGGCACGAGATGCATGGCTAACAAACAGTCATTGGAATGCTGAGGTGGACTTCATGTTCCATGCCCGAAAGGAAGCTGACAAGATCTACTACAGGCCAGAGGATGTTGGGTAATTGCAATCCTAGTATCTTTGTCTATGCTCTTTTGCACCTTGTGAAGCCCTCATAAACAGAGAGCACTGATAAGAAACTCTAACAGACGTTAGACATATTGTACTTAAAGCGTACATCTGTTATCAGCCATTATTGCTTATGATAATGGGTTTTTGGGTTTCGAACGCTGGTAAACAATATACATTTTACGGAAGCAGTTACCTACTATTAGGTTGTCCACGGAATGTCGCTTCAGACCGAAAAGTTAAATTCATACAAATCAATTAAAACCAAACCTTTTTCGGTATTATATTCTCCGCAATTACCAACAACCTTTCGCCAACGTACACGCAAAGAATGGATCCTGTCTTCAAAGAAATAAGTTGGCCGCGAAACGAGGAAGTTGGACAACCAAATCCGGATTTCATCGTAGTCGGCGAACTTCTTTCCAGCCAAAGCGTGCTGCATAGGGCGTAATATGTTGCAGTCGGATGGGGCAATGTCAGGGCTGTTTAGCGGATGAGGCAAAACGGTCAAACCAAGTTCCTCAATTTTCTGCTGAACGACTTGCATGCAGCAGATTGCTAGAGGACGTGCCAACTTTCGTGCAGAGGTCTCTGGATAATTGATCTGAAATAATCATACTCTACTCTAAGCTCACGAGTAGATTTTCACGAATCACCTTCAACGGCAATCCATAAAAGGTCATTATCCAGGACAGAAGCCTGCCTTCCGTGCTCTTCGTCTTCAAGACTTTCGTCGCCGGCGGCAAAGCGTTGAAACCACCGCTCGCACTGTCTTTTGGAAGCGACATTCTCGTCAAATGCAGCTAACAACGATCGATGCGATTCCACAGCGGATTTCCTCAATTTGAAGTCGTAGAGCAGGCGCGCACAATCATTTTCTGGTCATTTGTAGTCTGAAGACTATAATTTTAGAAACCGATGAGGAAATGATGTAGGAAAAATAGGAAGTGTAGAGGAAAAAACGCCGCAAAAATGCATCCTTAAGTGAGCTCACCACCGATGCGAATAACTGTGAAAAGATGGCCACAATATATGCAACATTCCGTGTAGGACATCCTAATATACAGGGGGTCTCAAAAAATGTATGAAGAAAATAGAAATGTTTTGACATATGAGCAGTATGGAATGCGCCATGCAGTCATTGAAAATTTGCATTTTACTCTCGATTGATAGTTTCTCTTGAATGCATGTTATAATTACTTCACAAAAGCGGCCGTTTTGATTAATTTGTGCTATTTTTAAAATTTAAAACTAAAAACACGCTATGGCTTGCGGAAAATGAACGGTATTCTAAAAAATGAAGGTTGTTTTTTTAATTCGAAACGTTCTGACATTGCTGATAGTTAAGCATTTGAAGACATCGGCGGTTCATATATAAGCGTAGGGTAGCAGAATTACTGAGACATGCAAATAGTCAAGATTGCGCCATGCTCCCGCCTGAAACCTTGAATTTCAGACTCGATTGATTGTGCATGGGCTGAATGCCTATTACAACCTTGTTACTACATATTGGCCAGATTAGCCTGTGCTGTGCTTCTTTTAGCGTATGGAAGTTGAAAGTCACATGAAAAACATGTGACATGCGAGATTACTGATTGCACGATTTAAATGGGGGCAGTAGCCCTATTTTACAAGATGAATTCTGTGGACTGACGAAGCAATATTCAAACTGAATGAAGAGGTTAACTGCATACCTGCAGCTACTGTGCGATGGAAAAGGTTAAAAGAAGCACAGCATAGGTTAGTCTGGCAAAGTAGTAACAAGATTGTAACAAACATTCAGCCCATGCACAATCAATCGAGTCTGAAAAGCAAGGTTTCAGGCGGGAGCATGGCGCAACCTTGCATATTTAGAGGTCGCAGAAATCTCGTTACCCTGTGATTTTATATGAGTCTCAGACATCTTCAAAAGCTTCACTAGCAGATGTTAGAATCTTTCACATAGTGCCTTCATTTTGTCGGATCCCCGCTCGTATGTCTGAAATTTTTTTTCAGGCTTTCATATGAACTCTTAATTTCTTCAGTGCCTTTCCTGTGAGCAAAGTTATCACCTTTCAAACAGTGCTTACATTTTTTGAAACACCCTGTATATAAAAGAGTAGTGTGTGTATGTGTGTGTGTGTGTATGTGTGTGGGTGTGGGTGTGGGTGTGGGTGTGGGTGTGGGTGTGGGTGTGGGTGTGGGTGTGGGTGTGGGTGTGGGTGTGTGTGTGTGTGTGTGTGTGTGTATGTGTGTGGGTGTGGGTGTGGGTGTGGGTGTGGGTGTGGGTGTGGGTGTGGGTGTGGGTGTGGGTGTGGGTGTGGGTGTGGGTGTGGGTGTGGGTGTGGGTGTGGGTGTGGGTGTGGGTGTGGGTGTGGGTGTGGGTGTGGGTGTGGGTGTGGGTGTGGGTGTGGGTGTGGGTGTGGGTGTGGGTGTGGGTGTGGGTGTGGGTGTGGGTGTGGGTGTGGGTGTGGGTGTGGGTGTGGGTGTGGGTGTGGGTGTGGGTGTGGGTGTGGGTGTGGGTGTGGGTGTGGGTGTGGGTGTGGGTGTGGGTGTGGGTGTGGGTGTGGGTGTGGGTGTGGGTGTGGGTGTGGGTGTGGGTGTGGGTGTGGGTGTGGGTGTGGGTGTGGGTGTGGGTGTGGGTGTGGGTGTGGGTGTGGGTGTGGGTGTGGGTGTGGGTGTGGGTGTGGGTGTGGGTGTGGGTGTGGGTGTGGGTGTGGGTGTGGGTGTGGGTGTGGGTGTGGGTGTGTGTGTGTGTGTGTGTGTGTGTGTGTGTGTGTGTGTGTGTGTGTGTGTGTGTGTGTGTGTGTGTGTGTGTGTGTGTGTGTGTGTGTGTGTGTGTGTGTGTGTGTGTGTGTGTGTGTGTGTGTGTGTGTGTGTGTGTGTGTGTGTGTGAAAAATGAAAAACCACAATGAAAATGGACGACGATGAGTAAATAATAAAAGCTTTTAGGAAATTGACGGGGCCTGAATATTTCCCATGGTTTGACACTCTGAAGACGCCGGTCCAGCTCAGCAATTGCGCGAACGGTGAGCAAGTACATGAATGAGAACTCAACTAGAATATTTTTCATCTCATAGAATTTTTTAATTCTTTTCAGCTTCACTAGACTGGGAGCATGATACGGGTTTAGTCATCTCAAAGCATGCTTTGCTCAGCCATTTACAAGCCAAGAAACGTAACATCGAGAGCCAGTACCAGCTAACTGTACGACAGCTGAAGAAGAAATTCGGAGACTTTCAATAGAGAAGGCCATCTTCAACGGAGGAGTTTCGTGCGGCTTGACTTACCGTCGGCTACATTTAAAAATTCAGTGGACAACCCACTGCTGTCGACTGTATTCCGCTTGCATTCATTTGCCTGCTCCCTAAATTTCTTACTCATCCACTAACTCTTGAGACTTCCTGTACAGCTTGGCATGAACGTCGAACAATGGCTAGCAACCTCCTTCCTTCTAGTCTGTGATGTTGAGCAATAGCCTTTCGAGAAGGTTCTTCAGTTCTTCCAACTTGCTAATATGTCCACTTTCAAGGATCTCATATTTGCTCACAAATTTCAATATATCTGCAAGGCAGTTCGGGTCGGCTTGCCTAACAATGTTCAAGGGTTTCAGAACTCCTTTACTTGTGAAGAGTTTTATTAAGAATTTTATTAGTAGTTTTAATTGTAGACCGAGCTTGTAACAGTCTCCATTTTCTCTCATCTTGAAACCTCGGCATCGTCATCAACTGCGATGTTTTTGCTTCTGTGCCAGCGAGGTTGGTAGGTGGAAAAGTTTATTCTAGTCCTGACGTCGTCGCGTAAAGATGGCTCGAAGTTTTTAATTTGTAGGCTACTCGACCAAACTTCCTTCCGCGCTGTCATTTTTACCTAAAGTCAAGAACGGCGCGAAACTCAACAAATGCTGAAGGTGAACTCACACGACCTTCCACCACTGAGTGTAGCAGTCGCTAAAACTCGTTGTCAGCTGACCAGTAGCGAACGAGACGCACTAGGACCCCATCTCACTCCTCACCGAGCGGTGCAAACGGGTAAAAAAGGTAGAAAGGCACTCATTTCGGCTGCCATACTAGGATTTCTGGTAGAAATCCAAAGCGCTCTGAGCGCTTTGCGCGAAGAAATCTCGGCCTCAAACGCCAAAATCTTGCACTCGATATCAAAGTCATTACCGTTGTGAACTTAAGCTTTACGCTTGCCGAGTGGTGTTAAAAGGTTACCACGTCGTTTCCTAGCCAGGTCTTCTTTGACACGTATCTCCAACGGTCTACTATATCGGAGAGACTAGTAAACCGCTGGGAATATGTATAAAGAACATCCTGGGAAGCGACGTGGTAACATTTTGACACCAATCGGCAAGAACAGAGTTGAGTTTCACAACGGCAATGGCTTTCACTTTGGCTTGAAATCCTAGCATGAACAACAGAAATGAGTGTCTGTCTATCAATAGCGATCTGCGTCCGTTTGCACCGCTCTGCGAGTTCAACGACCAGGAGTAAGATGGGATCCTTGTGACTCTCATTCGCTACTGCTTTGCTAACAAGTAGTTATAGCGACACTGCTGCACTTAGTGGTGGAAGATCGTGTGAGTTCAACTTCAGCATTTGTTGAGTTTCGCGCCGCTCTTTATGTACTTCAGGCGAAAAATAGCTGCGCAGCAGGGAGTTTGGTCGGGTAGCCTACAAATTAAAAACTTCGAGCCATCTTTAGGCCACTGAAGACGACGAAAGTCGAAACGTCAGACCTAGAATAAACCTATCCACCTACCAACCTCACTGACATAGAAGCAAAGACATCCCAGCTTGTAATGTTTGTAAAAAATGATAAGAAATATAATTCTATGCAAACGATTGTACATTCATGTCACACTATTGTGTTGCTTTTCATTTCCAACATTTTGATTCCTATTGTATACAAAACTTCAGCACATTCAAGTAGAATTCGTTTCATAAATTCATTCTGACTATAATACATGGCTATAGTTGTGGAGAACTACACCGTCACGTACCAAAGAGTACACCAAAGGGAGCAAACCTTTTCGCACCAGTATAAATTTCACCCTCGTTCAAAGAGTGATAATCTCAAGCTCAGCATAGGTGAAAAAGTGAAGATCTGACAGTTTCGTCGTTATTGTATGTCATAGAATGCAGCTGCTAGACGACTAACTGTTTATGACTTCAGCTGAATAAGTCGTTGCTTCAGCTAGCTATGAAAACACGTTGGTGACGTGTTTGTCGCTATCGATTTGTAGAACTTTAATGTAGCTAATTAACAGTGACAGCCGTAGCATTAGCAACAAGATTTCTCACCCTGTAGGACTCGTATTTCGATGAGATGCTCATTACCAGTCTAAGCTATCAAAAATTGTATTAAGTAGGAGTGTAGGTTCTGGAATAAAATCGGTGTTACAGAGGCTTGAATCGATTACTTCATGTCTGGACATATAAGTTGGCTTCAACTTTTTCAGAAATGTCACGTTATTGGCTTGACTGTTGGCCGAGGGTTTTGAATCGTTATAAAAGCCATGCTAAAACCTTATCCTACCACCAGGAGACTTTGTGGAGAATCGGTGGCCCCGCTCGCGAGGAGCTATGCCCCTGTTAAGCAAGGTCCACCATTCAGCACGTAGCACCACGAGGTAACCGTGAGACCCAATACCCGGGGTGGTAGGGTACCCCAAACGGAATGGCGTTCTTCCCCCGCCCTTTAAACAGAGGTGTCATGACGCGTGCGGTCGTCCCTCGTCGAAGCATGGTCGGAGAGGGGGGACGCCACCCACGCCCTGGCTTAGAGCCCTTCCGGATCCGCCGCTCGCTAAGGTTGCTCGCCCTAAGACCACGCGGTATAACTGCCCAGAGGCCATTGCAGATCCATAGTGCAGCGATGCTAAGACACGATCCTGTTCAAACACCTTTCCATGATATACCCTGCAGTGAGCACTGGACTCAACACCTGCCGCCAGGGTTACCCCTTTGGTCATGGCCATGACCTCAGGCAGTTCCCCTGGAAATTGACTGGCTCACACTCTTCAACACATTCAACAGACGCAGGATCGACAGATCACATTGATTAGATAAACAAGCTATTAATTATATAAGCTTATGGAAGATGACCCGTGACTCTCGTACAGTGGTACGGAATTCACGACAAGAGGTGTCGCAAATGTCTGTCTGCAATGCGAACGCTTCTAACCATTATCCTTTGGGGGTTATCGTTGTTTTCGGGTAGTATTTGGGAGTGTGTCTTGTTCACTACAGCCGGGGTTCACCACAGCAGGTCCGTAGGCTCCCACGCCCACTATCTCGTAAGGCAGCCACACTCTCGAGGAAGCCAGGAGTTGGGGTAGGCCGGCCAGGGGATGAGGGGATAGAACGCTCGTCCCCCGGTGACCCCATGATGTGAACAGGCCAGTCCCCTCTCTGGCAAACGGGGACTCGCGTGGTAACATCTGGCCCCTCTCACTGGACAGGCGCCTGGATTGACGCACGAAGTCACGTAAAAACACCCCCACGTGAAATCGATTGGTCAGGCTTTCGCGATGGGGCGCGCGCACCGTGCAGTGGAGCCGACGACACGTCGTCCGCTGGCTAAGTAGCTTCAAGGGGAACAGGAACTTAGATTACGGAAAGCAGTGCCGACTCGGTGTTATCCGAAGTTGGGCGTGGGGCTATTTTGCAGTCACGACACGGCATATTTCACGGTAAACGCTAAGGAAAAGCACCTTGCAACAGCTGTTACGAAACTGGAGCACAGTAAATTCTAAACATGCACTTTGGAAGTGCTCTTACGATTCGTGGTTGTGAAATTCAGTTGGTTACTGAGTCTATATGTCACACAGTCTGTTTTGCTCATACAGCCCTCTTAGGATGCACATTTTTTAAAAGGAACGCATCCATTTCGACGTTGCTATTCTATGAGTGTGGTTCAAAACGTCGGATTTAAGATTTACCTCCGCTCAGAGTTAATCTTATTGAAAGCTAAAAGAATCTACTTGCTTTTGGTGATAATGTCTAAGGTAAGATTTACACGATTATGAAATGAAAGGCTTCTAGGGATGAGACATGGCCGTTTGAGTTGCTCATTATTGTAATGAAATCCCAAATCCTTCATCTTAACCACTGCATTCAACATTTGTCCTCTCAACGAGTACCAAGCAGAGCACTCCGACCCTTCTATTCTCATATGTACACTTTTCTCAGGGGCAAGAGGTAACTTCCAGATAGTTCACCACTCATAAATCCTTTCCAATGCACAATGTACTCTTTCCACATCGGTACCTGATTCACTTTTCCCATAGATCTTGATATCGTCCGCTAACAACACCTGTCGTGACTTCCGTACGACTGTACGGTCGTCGCGGGGGTCAACAGGTCAAAACCCGTCGATCGACACGTCGAAGCCTGCGCCAACGTGTTTCCCGCGCAGGGAAGCTTCTGGAAGCGGCTAGAGACGCAGGGTGCCCCTGAGCGCTCTAGCCGGTCCACCAGTCAGTCGTCGTCCGCCGCTCCCGCTGAGCGGTCGTCTCCTGGTCTCCGCGGTCCGCCAACGCCGACCGTCGTCGAGGATGGCTACGCCTTAGGTCGAGGTCGCCGGAACCGTCCAGCTTAGGACGACGAGGAGCTGCCATCGTCCTGGAGTGTCTGCCAGTCATCGTGCTCGACTTCTCCAGCCCTTGTCGCCTCGTCCACCGTCCGGGACCCGCAGGTAACCCCGGTCTTCTGACCGGCAACGTGGCCCCTGGCTTGGCACACGCCACAGAGGCAGGGCCGGCCATGGCCGGCGGGCTTTGCTTGACCCCTGGTAGTCGTGGGTGCGGTCTTCCCTAACTCGTAGGTCTTTTGTAATTGTGGTGTATCCTTAACCATAGTATTAGGTTGTAACGAATTAAATGGCACTGGCTCGCGCCATTTTTGGCGCGTCTTTACGCGTTTGATCAAGAACAAACAGTAACATGTGGCATATCATTTAGAAGCGCAAACTTTGCTCTACCGGACAGTACTAAATTTTCTATGTAAAAGTGGGAAAACTTTAGAGTTTTATTGACTTTTTTGGAGATGGACAAAAGGGTAATCCGAGGCATTTACTTGTATGAATTCAAGCTGGGCACTACAGTTAAGGAGGCGGACTAGAAGATCAACGCCGCATTCGGTCAAGGATGTTCCACAATTCGGACGACGTATCGTTGGTATCAGAAGTTCCGGAATGGAGATGAGAGCTTGGAAGAACATGAAGGTCGTGGGAGGCATAGTGATGTTGATGAGGACAAGCTGAGAGATGTGGTAGAGGATCCACACAAAGGTACCAGGGAGATAGCGAAGGTTCTTGGCGTCAGTCACAACAAAGCTGCCCGGCATCTGAAGGAAATTGGAAAGACCAAAAAAGCTGGAAAGATGGGTGCCTCACGAGCTGTCTGAGGAGCAAAGAAACCGACGATATGAGATCTCGTCCGCACTGCTTCTACGGAACGAAACGGACCCATTCCTTGATCGCATCGTAACCTGTGACGAGAAATGGATAATGCACGACAACAGGCGACGATCGGCACAGTGGGTGGACAGCGATGAGAGCCCCAAGGTTTTTGCGAAGCCGGAATTGCACCAAAAGAAAGTAATGGTGACAGAATGGCGGTGTTCGCTGGGAATTATTCACCACAGCTTCCTCCCTCCCGGTGAATCCATCACGGCAGAGAAGTACTGCATTGAAATTGAAGAAATGGTAAAAAAGTTGAAGGATATCCGGCCGGCCTTGGTAAACCGAAGGCGAGTTCTCCTTCTGCACGACAATGCTCGCCCTCATGTAGCACGAATGACGTTGCAGAAATTGAATGAGCTGAGCATTGAAACTGTACCACATCCTCCGTTTTTTCCCGACCTCTCCCCAACAGACTACCATTTCTTCAAGCATCCTGGCGACTTCTTGGTAGGGAAAATATTTAAATACCAACAGGATGCCGAAAGTGCCTTCGAAGATTTCGTCAATTCCAGAACTTCTGATTTTTATGCTACTGGGATAAAAAAGCTTGTATCACGTTGGCAAAGATGTGTAGAATCAGATGGTTTTTATTTTGATTATCAAACTTGCTTACAACTGTTTAAATTTACAGTGGTTCAGTGCCATTTATTTCGTTAAACTAATAGCTCAAACTGCCATAAACATATAACATTAACAGTTTGACTGCTTAACTAAACTGGTCTACCGGCTCCATGTCTGCTCGAAGTACGCAAGAGTGTGAGCCAGTCTAAAATCCAGGGGGACCGCCTGAGTCGCGGCCACGACCGAGGGGGTACCCCTGGGGGCAGGGTCGAGTCCAGTGCTCATTGCAGAGTGTTCCATGGAAGTGTGCCGGAATGGGTTCATGTCTTAACAACTGGCATCGTGGATCCGCACAGGGCCTATGGGCAGTAATACCGCGTGGTCTTAGGGCGGGCAACCTTAGCGAGTGGCAGATCCGGAAGGGCTCCAAGCCGGGGCGTGGGTGGCGTCCCCCCTCTCCGCCGATGCTTCGACGGGGGATCGGCCACCCGCGTCACGACAACACCGCTTTCCTCAAGAATCAGCGGCAGCTCAGCTACTATATAGCGAACAGAACTGCGGAAAGACTCCTCGCTGGGGATCTTCGCTTCTCACCAACTTACAGGTCAGGGTAGGAGGGACTCAAAAAGTACCTCCTTCCCTGACCTGAAAACTACGCTCTACACAATTTTGTATTCATTTACACACTAAGGGATAGAACTTCAGACGTTCAGGTTTTTGCATTACCTCCTATCCTGACCTGAAAACTACGCTCTGAACAATTTTGTATTCATTTACACACTAAGGGACGGAACTTCAGATGTTCAGGTTTTTGCATAAGTCTAGAATGGTCCAAACTATCGAATACTTCAGAAAAATGAAAGTAAATTACATCACATGTATCAATGTACATGTACATGTACATTATCAAAGTAAATTACATCACATGCTACATGGTATACGATGCCTTATCCGTTGCCCTCACGTCGGGCGGGTTACTTGATACCACTGAGTCGTGTGCTAGTAAGTACTGCACGGAAGAGTGGTGTAATCCCTTTCATCCCCCTCCAGCTGTCAAGCCAGCGGACGATGCCGCGTCGTCGATTCCGCTGCACGGTGCGCGAGCGCGCCCTATCGCGAAAGCCTGCCCCAATCGATTGCACGGGGGGAGTGTTTTTACGTGCCATCTTGACGCACGTCCGTACCGCACGCCAACCATGGGAGCCTATAAGCCTGCTGTGGTGAATCCCGGCTGTAGTGAACAAGACACACTTCCAAATACTACCCGAAAACAACGATAACCCACCAGGATGATGGTAAGAAGCGTTCGCAAATGGCGATCAATTGCATTTGCGACTCTCCCGCCGAGAAAGAAGGCCTCCCGCGGGGGTTCCTATTGAGTCCTGTATTGCCGCCTATGGCTTAAGGACTTTTGGATTGAGTACGAGCTGGCTGCGGCAGAGTTGGAGCAATTGACCCATCCGGAAGGCTACGGCCCAGACCCTAACGATAAGGTAAAAGTGCGTTGGACGCTGGAGCGATCTCGACCTGTAGTGACTACTGCGATACCGTGGGCCATAAATACAATAAATACAACAGAAACTTCAGAGTTGTCAACGATTACCTAACGCCTCATAAGATCAACAGCTATACGAGGCCTTTTATCCATGGGGGTCTGCAAGGCCGAGCTTCAGATATGAGTGCAGTATAAGTGACTACTTACTAGGAAAGAAAACTATGCTACAGCTATTGTTACAAGTTACCACTATGAAAGATGGTTAGGAATTATTATTATAAACAGCAACTACAATGTAAAGATGAGATCCTTATGCTAGCATGAATTGAGTAAAGGTTAAATACAATTAAATGCGTGGACTAACACTGTAATGATACATACAATACATACACATTACACACGCTCTCACAACACCGCAGGTAGAGCGGGTTCCTCCTTGAGGGCGGTCTTTATCTTTCCTGAATTCCTACAAATGGAACTCGCCACAGTCTGTCACTCTTAAACGAATTTTCAGCAGTTGGTGTTTCTGATTTCCTTCTTGATGCACCCGGAACCGTGCTGTACAGCACATTTGCTTAAGGCTCGAATGTGTCTTGGGCTTCACAATCTCTTCCCATTTTTGTAGAGCACGAATTTAAGCGTGGATTGATAAACGTATTATAGTAAATTCTCAAATTAGACGGAAAAAGTCGATAGACATTTATTTATTTATTTATTTATGCACAACGTGCGCCATAAACAACAATGGTGAAGCAAGTGAAATATATTGTCAGTATGCACTGCAGCTTTGGTAATGCCAGTGTTTTGCAGCATTCAAAAGCCTAAGTACAAGGAGACTGCAATCACAAACAAATGTGTAATGATACTAAAAAGTAGTATATGAATTAACTGAGAGGAAATTAAGCAAATAGCTTTATTGAAATCTTGTAATGCAGTGATCGGTTTGGTGAGCAGCATAACTATGGTGTGATTCCGATGGAGTACTGAAATCACTTTCGAGCAGCTAGACAGAAGGAAGCACCTAGGAGTCCGATCTTAATTCCGGTCATACGTAGGCCTTTATTACGCTTCCATTCGAGGTGCTTCCATAGTAACTGAGATAGTCAAACCAAACTTGCAGTAGTGCATTGTATCAATGTCAAGAATAAAGCTATATATATATATATATTATATATAAAGAAAACACAAATGTGAGATCAGTGTACTGCAAAGGCTCCCCTGTACTTAAACTCTGAATAACAGACATAAAGGAAATTTTTTGCTAGAGCCGGACCTGCACCTTAAAAATTATATATTTTTCCTAGAACTTTTTAAAAAATCTTCATGCAATAGACTGCATCTAAAGTACCAGTTTTTAGACTGACCTTACACACAAAAAAATTATGAGCGCACTCAAGGTGCAGCTATAAATAAATAAATAACTGCGATACTGCGAAAGTTCATCCAAAAACATTCGTTCAAAATGCCTTTACTTTATTTATTGAAGAAGAAGTAAAATTTCAAAAATGGTGGATAACATGTCGCTAATGCAATTTAACGGAAATTTTCGTCGTTAAATTTTGTTGAAAATTTTAACGAAAAACGCCGGTAAATCCGGTAAATCCGGTAAGTCGTTAATCGTTAAGCGCACACCCCCGTTCCGAACCCGTGTTCACGTTCGTGTGTGGTTGATGTACGCAGCATGTCCTCTATTTTTAATCGGATACCATCGGCCGATTATGGCAGGGTTCTTAATGTCTCGCGCATCGTTATCTCCCCATGATCAAAGACTTTCAAAGGGGACAGTGCGTATATCCCAACATTTCGGTCAACATCCAACAGCTTGCTTCTGTCCTGAGTATTGCATAATGCAGCTGTTGTATTCTTACCAGGAAAATATAGCAATTAACTATACGACTCTGTCTGCCGGACCGCCTGTCTTCCGTTAACTGTTGAATATCCCAGGCGGGAGCCAGCAATGTCTCCATTCGTCCACGTTACGTGCCAGAGTGCTCCAGTGGATACTCCTCGCTCGTAGGGCGGGAAGAGCGTTATATCATTCGCTTAGTTTTCTCGCAAAAAAGTCCGGCCAACGTGCTGGTGGGCGTCTTGGTGCTCTCCTGACATTCCCCACGACATCAAGTTGGTGAAGGCTATCGTCCAGCGAAATGCGCTATGTGGCCCGCCCCATCTAATTTTCGACGACCACGCCTGTGCGATAGTCTCTCTGATGCTCGAACGTCAACAAAGTTCAATAAATCCACATGCCTTTTCTCATTTTTCGATCTCGAGACTCTGAAGTCGATTCGCCTAGTACTGGCTCATAATTAATGAGCTCAATGCCGAATCCTGTCTTCAAAATTATATCGAATTTTGACGGAAGCATTGTTCATTCATCACTGCCATTAGCTAGTTACCTGGACTCTTCGAAATTCCCTCAAACATCTTTGAACGGTTATGTTCAGCATTCGTGTTGCTTCTGATCCTGAGTCTGAACCGTACACTCGTTCTTCACGAGTTCTTGTTGTGAGACTTGTAGCGACACCAGCTGCTGCTAGTTTTTCGCGTTTTTCCACTTGCGGAACTAGAGTCAGGGTTAGAGCTAGTGTATTTAAGGTTGGCCTACATTATGTTCTTTGTTAAACGTAGAAAGCGCATATCGTCTACGAGGCAGAGCTATCCATAGAAGATGATTCATTAAAAATCAGTAACCCCTTCCCACAGTTGTGCTCTGGAAATTTTTTCGAATATTCGAATCATTTCGAATGCTTATAAATTTCGAATATTTGAATTTGAATATAATCGAAAGAAGCGGTTTTCTGAATCTTCGAATTCGAATACATTCGAAAAACACGATTTTTTGAATACTCGAGATCAAATATTCAAATTCCAATGAAAATCGTTCGAATGCCTACTCAAATAGTTTATTCGAGCACGACTATACCCCCTACAATGACGTATATCATCGTCCGAATGGTACTGTCTAGTAGGAAAAATTCTTCCCAGTTTTAACCACATTGTTCAAAGTGACGTGCAGTAGATTTTTTCATGGCTCTCGAAGCTCTTCTAAGGTTTCTTAACCATAACGAAAGCAACCGCAAGCATTTTCAGAATATTTGCTTCAAAAGCTTCTAACTCTACTAATCAAGCTGAGTTCGGCCACAACGGTTTCATCATAAGGAATAAGGGTTACTCTATCCGTTTTGGGATGCGCCACACATTCCGCTTCCGCGAGACATCGTGGAGGCGATTTGAATGCGTATTTGGTCATACAATGAGTGGCGGTGACCAGCCGATGAGCAAGTCAACGCTTTATCCTTTCCAGACAAGTCTTGTATCAATTCGTAGTGATGGAGGGCGTGATTGGCCTGGGCGGAAAATCCGATCCAAGACCTCGTATGGTGCGCTTCGTTAGAATGTTTGTAGAATTATCGGAGGATTACAAAACACCATGATTCACAGGCTCTCCAGTTGAAGTCGCTGCGTATTTCATCTACTCATCCAAATCTCAATCATAATCCATAGAACATTCTCATGTCGAATTGAACACTTTTCAAATCAAATTGGGCTCTACTCTAAAGATAAGTTTTGTAGCCTTTGAAGACTCAAAACGAACTCTTTTAAGTCGAAATGACATTCAAGCAGGTTAACTACAGATTCTATAAGATAGTAAGAATAATATTTTGATCATGGAAAATTTGGTATATCTTTCTTCGAAATTTTTTTTAGCTCATCGGCCTAATAAGTGCAATAATTTCATGAAATTTTTAATTGTAGAAAAAATAAAAAAGAATTTATTTTGAAGCACAACAAACAATTGCAAGCAAGCAGCGAGCATATTAAACGGATCACGCCATGCACTCAAAAAGTTCGCCGCAACTTTCACTTGATTGATAGTGTAAATGCCACTCACCTCAATCATCAAGGTGAGGATATGTGAAGTCTTTACAGTAGTTTTTGTTATATCGTTAACAAATGTCAACAAATGTATCAACTCCATCCATGCAGAAATTCTGCTATCAATCAGCTAAAAATTGCGACGTCTTGGAAGAGGGCATGGCGCAATCTCTTGATTTAGGGCTAAACGTGACCGCCTTTCTGTTTTTCAAATCAAAATTTAAGCCATTATTTTTTCTCAAAAATAAAAATCTTGTAAGATTTCAAGCAATGTGTTCACTTATTGGGTAGATCAATTAAAACTTCAGAAAAAGTTATTCTTTAAAAAATTGAATAAACCATTCTAACCTTTTTAGAGTCTAGAATAAGGTGGAAGAAACTCATTTTAACGTCGAAGAGTTCGCTTTGATTTGAAAAGACTTAGGCTTGCTTAGAAGAGTGTCTAGATCGACGTGAAAATGGTATATCCGAATAGAGTAGGGTATGTAGCTTTATTGCAAAAGAATTGCCGAACGTTGGCGTTTATCTTTACCACCATTTAATCAATTTTTTTTGTTGTTTTTACTTTTTTTTTTAAATTTGTGTTAACATAGCTGTGGGGCGCCTGGTAGCACAGTCGAAGAAGGCGTCGACTCGTGACATTCGACAGCAAGCTTTACCGGCAGCAGAGTCTTGCGGGTGCCGCGGACCCGCCGTGACAACAGCGGGTGGTGCGGCACCCGCAGGGTTATTGTACGCAAACTGCGTACTTTTGCCGGCAGTTGCGACCTCTAATAATGTAAGAGATGTAGTAAGCAAAACGCTTTTTGTTTCGTGAAGAACCGTTCTCTAAGCTCATTTAGGAGTTCTTGAATGTAAGCCCCAAAATCCAGTATAATAGAACACTTCTTATAACTCAACACGTCTGTACCATTTTGCGCTTGTTCTCACTTTTGCCGTTCTATCTCTTCTGCAAGCTCTTCGGTTGACAAGCAGCTCGAAGATAATGTGGTAGCCCTTGCGAATGACAGCATTCCCAGTTGTTGAATCCTGGAGGTCTGTCCGATGCAGTTATAGCTCATTCTAAAAAGAACGGTCTTCTGTGTCGTTGCATTTCTGTACAAGGGTTTTCCCTAAACCTCACGGCTAATTTGCGGCTGAATGGCTTTGCAGTACAATTGGTTACATAAGGTTATCTAATATCGTGCCTAGCTTTTTTTGCGTTACGTTTTGAGTTCAGGATTCTATACGCCTCTATTTGTCGACACTAACGGTGATTACATTGCTGGTGGCCGAGCTCCTTTATGGACAGAAATTATGCGCCAACCTATTATATTCCCAGCATGTAGATTCGTTTTTAAAAAATGTTTAGAATAGATGAACCATAATCGACACCCATCTATTACGCCCCTGGCGGGTCTCACTCGCAGCTCGTGGCGCTGCGGGTGAGAGCCGCCATGAACTGCGGCAGCCCTCGGGGGACTTTGCGTGCGGCGGCTCCGCGACAACTCGTCCGCGCCGTGGATTCCACTACAGTGGCAGCGTGGGTCCCACTGCGGACAAGTTCTCGGGGTGCTGCCGCAAGACTCTGTAGAGGCCCTTACAGATGCTATTTTCGTCAAAACAGTGCATACCTTTTTTTGACCGAACAGGTTTGCACACTGAAAAATGTAGTGCCCTGTCATTATCAATCATTGGTATTTTAGATTTTCTTGGTACATGTCGCGTAGGTGAGCAGCATTGGTAGGTAGGAGCGCGCCAGCCAATTATAACCAAACTGGGCACAACCCGAACACATGCCAGCCCATCAGGGTGCCGACTTAATACGCCCTCTGAACGGTAAGCCCATTCAATGCGGTCTGATTGGTTTAGGCGTTCCCATCTACCAATGCTGCTCACCTACGCGACATATACCATCTGTTAATTCAGTAATTATACCACGAAAATAATAAAAAAGTGACAGGAGCGTTATTCTCTGCAGATCTTGCTGTGAAACATTCCTTCCTCAAACGGTTGCTTTTCATCGAAATTATCTTCTGTTCTCCAACATCCAGCGTTTCAGAAACGCATATCCATATTTGGGCAAAGCCTTGCTGCTCGCCATGTCGAACAGAGCAGTGTTCGCTGGGGTGATTATTGCATGCACTGCTCTAAACACCTGGTACCGATACGGCGATCTTCTCTTCAGCGTACGTCCTTTAATGTTGGCTTCACTACCCTTGTTCAGTCTCTGTGCTGACCAAACCATAGTTTCAGGATGCGTCCCAGTATGTACTCACCCGACCACCCCGATCACCTAGAGTTAGTTACAGTAAATTTTCATAAAATTCAAAATCATTGTTAGTAAGGAGATCAAGGACAGAAGAATAAATATGACAGCCGCTTCAGAAGCTCACGTGATCTTTATTGAGATGCCAACGAATCTGAAAATTGCAATCGTGTCAGTGCTTGATGTTGCGAGCTCTCGAACAAAGTACTCCACAGCGATGGCGTCTATGGAGTGCTACGCGCTCCGGCAGAACTACACCTACCTAGTGGCGAATGGAGAAGACTACCGAACAATTTGCAAACACAAGGATGTAAGTACTCAAATAGCTTAGTGTTTCGAGTCTCCTGTATTCAGATAAAAACCTTCGTCTTTCATTGATCGGCGAGAAAAATCTTCTAAACCACGTCGACTACACATACACGACATCGCTGTCAGCGGCTGCCAATTCCCAAACGGATTGAATTTCTATTTCCAGATTACCTTCCAACGACACTGCATTGTTGCCACTCTGCTCTCCGCTTTCGACTGGATACTATTTGTTGACGCAGATATCGCAGTAGTCAACGAGAATGTGTGAGAAATTGCTACATTTCCAAAGGCCTGAGCTCTCCTGTCCATTTTTTACTGCCTTGCTGATCTAAAGCGTATTTCAAAAAAACACATTTTCATTGCGCGAGAGTTTGTCTATTCTTTTAATAGCCCAATTGCACCTACCTTGTTGTGACCTTGCACCAGAGATGAAGTTAAAATTCTTCGGGAGCTCACCTGTCCATTTTAAGAAGAACCGTCCAAGCCCTTCATCCTCTCTCGGCAGACGTTCCGGCCTCGTGGAGGCGGTTATAAAAGGGGAAGCCTGGAAAACGCCTCACGGTATCCTCCTCCTTAGGCAAGCTCAGGCACCCTTCCCGCGCTCCTCTCTTTTACCTCTATCGTCATTATTCATGTTTCACAACAATATCACTCCTAAGAGAAAAATGCAGAAAACAAACAGACGACGCAAATATCATAAGGTAGAGAGTTTAGTCCGTTGTCCCAAGTTCAGACCACCGCCTCCTTCGCGCGAGGTTCTGCTTTTCGTGTAAAGGAGAGAAGACCGCGAAGGCGAAGTTAAGAAGAGGAGTCTTAGGACGACCATCAACTGGGACCTCTATGCCTCTCTTGCCGGCCCTTGGAAAGATGTCGTCATGAACAACATTGACGAAGAATACGAGCGCTTCGTGCACCATCTCCGCCATAGTGCTAAGGGAGCCGAGAGCTTGAAGACCACCAAGAGACGTCTTTCTCCGGAAACTCTCGAGCTGATACGCCAGCGTGGAGCAGCACGAGCGTCAGGCAACTACCAGCTGACGTCCGAGCTTGCGAAGCTATGTAGAGCAGCTATAAAGGAGGATCTTAAGGAGAGAAGGGCGGAAGTGTTGGTTGAAGCTGCAGAGGGAAGGTTGAGCATGCGCAATGCCCGCCGGAACTTCTCTAACTCAAGACCAAGATCAAGACGCTCTCCGACGTCCTGAAGGAACTGTTACCTCTTCCAGAAGGACCATGGAGAAGGTCGTCCACGACTTCTACTCCGATCTCTTCGATAGTCACGTCCACATGCCCCCACGCCATCTTCCGCAGGATGGATACGTCGTCCCCTTTGTTCTCCCTTCCGAGATCCGACACACCATCTCGTCGGTGAAGAAGCGTACATCACCCGCTCCCGATCAGACCCGAACACCTGAAGAATCTCATGCCAACGCTCATCAACACCCTAGCGTGGCTCTTCACGCGCTACCTGTGGCAGTGCAAGGTTCCATCTCAGTGGAAGAGCAGCAGGACCGTCTTGCTGTACAAGAGGAGATACGTGCACAACATCGGCAACTATCGCCCGATCTGCCTGCTGTCCGTAGTCTACAAGCTGTTCACTCGAGTCATCCTGAATAGGATTAGTAGAACGCTGGACGAAGGACAGCACCATGCGAGCAAGCAGGATTTCGGAGAGGATTCAGCACGATCGACCACGTGCACACCATTACGCTCATCGAAGTGTCGCGAGAGTACAAGCTGCCGCTGTGACTTACGTTCATCGACCTGAAGAAGGCATTCGACTCCGTCGAGACCGAAGCGGTCCTCGAAGCCCTGCTCACTCAGGGTGTTCCTACTCAGTATATCAGAGTGCTTCGAGAGCTGTACAGTGGATTCACGACCAAGATCTCACCATAGTCATCGACGTAAAGAGAGGTGTTCGGCAAGAGGATACCATATCTCCAAAGCTCTTCAGCGCCACCCTCGAAAACGTCATGCGCGAACTAGAATGGGAAGACATGGGAGTGAGGGTCGACGGCCAGCAACTGCACCATCTGTGCTTCGCTGACGACATCGTGCTCATAACATCAGTCAAGCATCAGCCAGTCGTAGCGAATGCTGGCCGATTTCGATCGTGTATGTGGGAACGTTGGACTACAGCTGAATCTTACGAAGACGATGTTTATGAGGAACGGACGAATTTTTGATGCCCCATTCTCCCTCAACGGAACGAACATCTCCGAATGCTCCAGCTACGTTTATCTAGGTCGCGAAGTCAATACAACGACCTAGCGCCAAAGCTGAGCAGGAGGAAAAGAGCGGCTTGGGGAGCTTTCAAGAGCGTCGAAAAAGTAGCGAAGAAGACGAAGAACGTCCGACTCCGAGCCCACCTATTCGACTCTACTGTTCTTCCTGCCCTAACATACGCCTCAGAGACCTGGGATAAAAGCAGAATGAACACGCGAGCAGAGTCGCGCACCGTGGAATCGAGAGGACGATGCTTGGAGTGACACGACTCACGCAAGTGAGAGAAGACCTCCGGAGTTCCGAGCTTCGCCGACGTTCGAAGATCAGAGACGCGGTCGCAAGGGCCAAGTTGTCGAAAATTAGGTGGGCCGGCCACGTAATGCGCTTTGCGGACACCCGCTGGACGAGAGCCGTCACCGACTGGATTCCGCGGGATGTCAAGAGAACACCAGGACGCCCACCAACGTGTTGGTCGTACTTCTTCGTGAAAGCCCCAAGCAACAGATATGACGCTATTCGTGTCCCTCGAGCGAAGAGGATACATTGGAGCACTCTGGCACGCGACAAGGACGAATGGAGACGCTACTGGCGCCCGCTCGAGCCAGTCGATGATCAACGAGACGACAGGTGACTGGTGAAAAAGTTTAGAGAAAAATAAAACAAAAAACAAAAGAAACACCGGGAAAGGAGATGTAGACCAAATTTGTCTATCGGAGCGATGCATCATGTCCACATATAGCGGCATTGAATTCGGTAAAGCCCAGATTTTGGAGAATTTTTTTTATGAGCTGCTGTAACTCTATTCACAAAGAAGTGTTTAGAAGGATAGAGAAGTTCCTCGATATGGACAAGGACATCATTTTCTACAATCGCTTCTTCAACCACGAGATAATGGCAGGTGGGTTTCAAAGCTTACTGGCGTTTCCTAGGCCGATGGGTTTTGTGCAAAAAAATCGTTTAAGGGTCGTACGCGGTGAGGAGTAGTGAGTTCTCGAAGAGTTTTCTTCGCGGATGGGCCGACTACGAGTTCTCCTTGCCCAGCGGAAAGCACGGCAGAGACCAAGGAGCACTTCATGTTCGTTGCATTCAAATTTCTTCTGCGCTGGCTCATCGTGAAACCCACATAACATAGGCTACTGCTTAACTATTCTCACTGTGTGAGCTAATAAATTTGGAGGAAGCATTGTTCAAGTTCGCTATATTATGCAACTGCTTCTGGTCATTTCCAAAGAGCCTTTAAAGCGCCAAAGCTTATGAAGTGAACCTAAACAACCTTTAGCACTTGGTCCTACGGGCTAGTCCTAGAGAACTCTTACCAGGAAACTATCTCAACGGTAGGTCAGAACGGCCCAACTGTTGTATACGGGAAGAATCGCCTCTCTCTGGGAAACAGCAAAATGCAAATATCTCGGCCCCAATACGACTCCGCGCAGAGTTAGAGACGATGAAAGTTGGGCCGTTGGCGGCGTTAGCCCTCTGCCTGCGCGCGAAGGGAGAGCTCAAGTTAGCTGGAAACAGCGATCATGGGGACTACACCGCCCCTCTACCCTCTGCGCCACCGCCGCTCGCTCGTCATCGCTGTTCCAGCCAATTTGAGCCCACCTTACGCATGCAGGCCGAGGATTAACGCCGCCAACGCCTCAACCTCCGTCGTCCCTAACTCTGCACAGAGTTGCATTGGGGTCGAGATATTTGCATTTTCTTGTTTCCCAGAGAGAGGCGATACTGCCCATATACAACACTTGGGCCGTTCTGACCTACCGTTGAGATAGTTTTCTGGTTAGACTGATGGGAACATAGTTGTCCTCGCTCACTACGCCTGGATTCCTTCCGCTAAAGAAAGAAGAAGAAGATTATCCTAGGCAAAAACGACAAGAAATTGACTTTTAAACTAGAGATTCTAGGATAAACTGTCTGCATGACACTGCGAGGAGCGTTTTCATCTGAATTCCATCTCTCTCACTGTTCAGATGTGGTTGGTGAAACGTTTTGCGCCTCAGTCTCATATCGGTAAGATATGCGAACTGCTTTGGAACACGTCCGTCGACTACGGCACTCTCAGCACCTTTACAGTCTGCTGCCGTGAAGTGCTCAAAACTGCGGATCTTTCGAATCTCTTTGTATTTGACAAGGTAGATGACCCTTAGTCATTTTATTTAGACTACTGTTAATCAATAATGTATTAATCAACAGGGAAAAGGATGGGCACGGGATGGATGGCTAACAAATAGTCACTGGAACGCTGAGGTAGACTTCATGTTTCATATACGGAAAGAAGCCGACAAGATCTACTACAAGCCAGAAGATGTTGGGTAACTGCAATTCAGCCACGTTTATCTAATGCTCTTTTGCACTTTGTGAAGCCCCCTTAAGCAGAGACTGATGATAAGAAAATCTAGTAGACGTTAGGAACAATGAGTTCTGAATGCAGGATTTTCTACATATGAACAACATTTTTTTGGGAGCAGTAGTTGAATTATTTAAATAAATCAAATAACCTGAATAAGGACGGGTTTATTTTTGCCGATTTTAGAAGAATATCACGCCACTTGAACCTGAGAGGCGGACTTGTACTCCATACAGTTTCGAATGCTAACTGATATAGGAGATTTGAGTGCAGTATAAAGGCTTTTTAAAGAGCTCTTTTTGCAAAGCTTGAAGCGAAATCGAATCTTCCTGACCACATAGAAACAGAAAAAAAGAAAAACATTAAGTAGAAGAGTGCCAGCTGCTTTTTAGGTCAAAGAATTTAGTGAAACTTTCGTCCAATTTTCAATGCGTCGCGGGGTTTTTAAAAACTCCAAGTGTTGTCCAAGATATAGCTTTTTCTGAGCTGCCAGCTGTATTCTCCGACTTCGTCATTCAAATGCGAAGGCTGTGTGTTCACTAAAACAATCCACAGACAATGCATCGAGTAAAATTGTAATCTATAAAATTTGAAGCTCTGTTTATCATACAGTTAAAAAATGTTTTGTAATAATCTTATAGAAGTGTTTCGATTTTTGCGCCGTTTTCTCCGGCCACCGATGCATTATTGAAACCTTTATCATGGCTGCTTTTTACTTTATTTTTAATTTATAATATGCAGAGCTCAAAATTTTATGGAATTTTATGCTGAGCACTATCGTCAACAGGTATGTAGAAAATTTGGATCTATCCTAGTCCGGGGGGCCACATAACTAAAAACTAGGCAACAAAATAAATTGAAACTTACCGAGCGGCTCCTAGCGGACGAGCTGGAACCTAACAGAAACCGAAAACGAGCGAAAAACGAAAAAAATAAAAAATCGCCGCGGTTTACAACCGTCTTGGCGGGCAAAGTGCGACGGAATAGAGTCATGTCGCGTGCCGACCGCCGCCTGACATGTTATAACCAGGATCTAACATGGTGAGGAGGGCACACAACTTTGCCTTCTTATTAGGTTGTCCCATAAGTCCCCGCCGTTTTTTTTTCAACGATTCACTGCAGATTTCGCCGGCGGTCTCTTGCATAGCGCTGCATAGCTTTTGAAAGGGAATGATTTGCTCTATCAGAACATGTATTGCATTTCTTTTTTCATCATGAAATTTGTCAATTTTTAGGTCGTTGAAGTGAAAACTGAAAAAGTGAAGAAGTAGCCATTTGCGCACTTGTTCTCTCCGCTTAGGTTTGTAATTTTTACGCAGTTTTTTATAGCACTTGGAAGATAATGTTCTGTACTACAAGAATATGTGTTGGTCCTATTTTCTCACCTGCCCTTTATTGATTTTTAGTCCATCAAATTGGGAATTCCGACTTTTCCGTCCGAATTTTTACCAAAACTCCGGTTCTGTGGTTGGACTTTTTTGCTTGGTGTTATATGTCGTTTGGAAGAAGATGTCCTGCTCAGTAAGAATTTGTGTCGCGTTTATTGGCTCACGCTGATTTCTGTCGAATATCAACAACTGAAGAAGGAGAAGGAGTTGTTGGTGAAGACGATTTTTCTCTTTTTGGCATTTTGTTGATATTCAAAAGAAATCAATAAACGCAACACATGCTCTTATAGAGCAAGACATTTTCTTTCGAATGACATATAGCACCAACCCAAAATGTCTAACCACAGAGCAGGAGCTGTCGGCAAAAATAACCATCCTCCTTCGGACGTCCCAATTTGATGACCTAAAAATCAATAAAGGACAAACATGCAAATAGCACTAACACATATTCTTGTAGTACAGAACATTGTCTCCCAAATGCCCAAAAAAACTGCGCAAAAATTACAAACCTAAGCGGAGAGAACAAGTGCGCAAATGGCTACTTTTTCACTTTTTCACTTCAACGACTTAAAAATTGACAAAATTCATGATGAAGAAAGAAATGCAATACATGCTTTGATAGAGCAAATCATTCTCTTTCGAATGTTGTGCAGCTCTCTGCAGGAGACCGCCGGCGAAATGTGCAGTGAATCACTGAAAAAAACGGCGAAGACTTATGGGACAACCTAATACAACCGTAACAAATGCAATTTTTTCGTTTTTTCTTTGCGACTTTTTCTTGTTTAGATCTCATGTTGTTCTGTAGGAGCCGCTCGGTAAGTCTTGAGTGAATTTGTTACATATAATGCTTTTTAGTTATGTGGCCCCCCCCCCGGACTAGGATAGATCCGAAAATTTTATTGTACCAGCGCTCGAATCGTTACTAAAGTTTCACGTTCTAACAGATCTAATTACCGAATCCGTGATCGATTCGAGGAGCGCTACAGAAAATGTAGGGCATAAATTAGCGTTAGCATTTTATTTATTATTTATTTATTATTTATTTATTATTTATTTATTTATTTATTTATTTATGGCACTTGTTTACGTGCTCTATAAAAAATAGACATAATGAAGGAAGAACGAGAAGTTCAACGGTTCCATTTGCAAATATGGAATGTAGAGACTTCGCTGCGAAGGGGGCATTTATAATCCTACAGTATATAAAAGAGCAGTGTTTGTGCGCGTGTTTCCGTCCTTCCGTGCGAGCGACAGTCACAACTGGAGTGGGGCACGTCGTATTGGCTACACCCAACGATTGATGGAGATCGCCAGCGTGCCAGGCGATTCAGTAGACGTGCCGATCATGTCACCAAATGTGCCTGGCGATTCATATGATCATCGGCGGAAGGCCTTCACAACAGGGGGAAGACAAACAACATCGTATTTACTTTATTTACTTACTTATTTATTTATTTATGCATTTACTACGTCGCTAATAACGCGCCAAACTAAACTTAAACCATACGGAAACAGGGGAACATTATCAATGTCGTTACAGGATGTTTTGTTGCGATCAAAACTCTTGCGCCAGGCGGGACTCGAACCCGCATCTTCTGCTGATATCAGCGGCCGGCCCATCCCCGTATCACGAGTGGGTGCTGACAGACCTGGAGGATATCGCGGATGTTACGTGCGGTCAAACAGCGCCGGTGGTGTAAGGGGAACATCGCTGCCCGGAAAGCAGAAGATGCGGGTTTGAATCCCGCCTGGCGCAAGAGTTTTGATCGCAATAAAACATCCTGTAACAACATATAGCCTCTCTACCAGCCGCTCCAGGCTTAAGCAAATGTGTAAAAACATTGTTATTATCAGTGTCGTTTTTGTGGATGTCGTTCAAGCGGTCCGAAACTTCAGCCCTGGAGGCAATCGCGGTCGCTGAAGGGTAGTTGATGAATGTTGTGTATTTATATTATCTACAAGCATTTTAATATCTTTTCCCGGTTATGAGAAAATGATGATTCTCCGAATATTTAATAGCGTTCAAAAATGTTGGATTTTTTCAGCGTGGTGTCACATATAATACTAGCGGAACAATTACTCGCAGATTTATAGTTGATGGGCTCAATCTTTTCTGAGTAGGAATCGATATCGCTAGAATAGCAGCCTCTCTTCACGAGCCTTTCTAACCTGCCCCACTTGAGGTAGTACATAGTTAAGATCTTTTTCCTGCACAAGCCATGACATATATGGCAGCTGCAGTTGATGTTGAGAAGATTACTATGGCGAAGTCGTCGAGAAGCCGACAATACGGCCGACAGGCTGCTCTGATGGCTGGTAAATAATCAAGGCCTTTAGGAAGTTGTTCGGGCGTGGACATTACCCATGGTTTGACACTTTGAAGACGCCGGCTCAGCTGAGCAGTTGCGCGAACGGTGAGTACGAGCATGGATGAGAACTCAGCTAGAACATTTTCTCGTATAATTTTCAAATTCTAATTTTCCAGCCTCGCTGGACTGGGAGCATGACAGAAGTTTAGTCGTCTCGAAGAATGCTTTGCTAAGCCATTTACAAGCCAAGAAACGTAGCATCGAGAGCCAGTATCAGCTAACTGTACGACGGCTGAAGAAGAAATTTGGAGACTTTCGATAGAGAAGGTCGTCTTCAGTGAAGGGCTTCCGTGCGGCTTGACTTACCGTCGGCTACATTCAAAGATTTGGTGGACAGCCTACTGCTGCCGCAGTATTTTATCAGTTGCCTGCTTCCTAGATTTCCTATTATTCCACTAGCTCTTCAGACTTCCTTCACAGTATGGCATGATCGTCGAATATCGGCTAGCAATCGATATCTTTCCTTCTAGTCTGTGATTCTGAACAATAGCCTTCCGCGAAGGTTCTTCAGTTCTTCCAACTTGCCAATGTGTCCACTTTTAAAGATCTCTTATGTACCCACACTTTCCAATATGCCTGCAAGATGATCCGGGTCATCCTGCCTAACAATTTTCAAGAGATTCAAACTCCTTGACCTGAGTACAGTTTTATTAAGTATTCTACTAGCAGTTTCAATTATAGTAGACCTAGCTTGTACTATTTGTAAAAAATGATAAGACTTATAATAACATGTCTATGCAAACGATTGTAACATTCATGTTCGACTATTGTGTTGCTTTTCATTTAGAATATTTCGATTTTTATTGTAAACAGAAGTTCGACGCGTTCGACTTTTAGCAGAATTCCTTTCATAAACTCGTTTTGACTGGGTTGGTCGGAAAGGTTTTGGTGGTTTTAACTGGTCCACTTCAAACAATTCCATCAGCGAAAAGCTGGGTGGTCGAGATGCGACAAATTCTAGAAAGGCTGTTTTTGCGTGGTCCTGATCTGCGAAGTTCTACCAGCGAGGAAGATCTGAAAGTGCTCTGTCGCATCTCGACCACCCAGTTTTTTCGCTGATGGAATTGTTTGAAGTGAATACCAGCGAGGAAGATCTGAAAGTGCTCAAAAAGGTGGTACTCGGTTGATGCAAAGACTGGTGATTATGGCGGGTGAAGCAGAACTTCAACTTCTGGTTCGTTTAAATTTCGAATTGTGATTTGCGAAACGTGTGGGCCGGCGCTGTCGGGCAGAAGAATAAATGGGATCTCTTTGCCTCCGGTACTACGGTAAAAACTCCGTTTTGTATTTCTACTCAAGTCACAGCAACGCGGAGAAGGTGTTATTTCTTGTCTTCTGCTGTACAGAACTACATCATCAAGTACTCAACAGTATTGTATCATCCAATATTCATCCTGAGGAGGTATTCGGATCAGATTGCCCAAGAACGAGCCAAATTTCAAGATTTTTTTACAGCAAACCATGAGCTACTTTTCTACCACGTCAAGAACACATTTACACATTTAGTTGCCCTACCGAACAAAAGAACTATAGTAAACACTTGTTGCAGTACTAGGAACACGAACATTTATAGATCCTACAACAGATGTTGATCAGTTTGAAATGCGCTTCGTCGTTGAAGTCATGTTTCTTGCGTCGTTACCCGTCATAAAAGTCCTTTCCGCGTTCGTGACTAAATAGGAACTCACAGAAGTGAGCCTTAATCCCGAATGGTATGTCCGTTACCATTTCTCTAAATAAATAAAATAGCAGGTGAACTAAGAGCGCGAACTCCAATCTGACCTACCCTTATCTAATGGCTATGTGACCCAAATTCTAGGTAACAGTTGTCACTCATCCAGGTGGAAAAGCACTAATGCCGGTTTGGTGCCGCTATATGGAACTTGCTTTCTCGAGCATCTCGATGTGGGCGGGATGGGTGGGAGTCATCAGACAAGAAAAAGTCGGAATGAGGTCTTTTGCACCGCCTCCTCAGGTCAGCGGTGCCACCTAGATGCGCTGGCCAGTGGAGCCGTCGCACCGCGCCACATGACCTGCGGTGTCACCACATCACCGCTCGTCCCCGGAGCGGATCGAACTTACGAATGGTCATCGCGACTGCGGCAGTCACCGCCGCGCTGTAATTAGCCACCACTGCGCCGCCCCCTACTGCGCCGCCACTGATCGCTGTTGCACGCGCGGAAGCCCTTGCTGCAACACGACGACTGCTTCTTGGGACTTTGCTTGAATCCTGCAGTGCCCAGCTATTCAGCCAACTCAGGTTTCCCTTCGTCAGAATGGACATCGGCTACCTTTTAAGATGGAAAGGGGTCGGGTAGGCTAATTAATCGTACCTGGCAGGAAAACAGGACTGGACGCTAGACGGGATCGAACGGACCATGGATCACTGTGTAGGACTTGAAAATGATTTGGAAAATAGATCCGAACTAAAGGCAGAAACCTAGGAACGGAAATAAAGGTGAAACTAGTTGCCAAATTTTGCAAAAAAATCATAAGAGAAGCTTAAAAATATTCCTAAAGAAGGTATATGAAGAGAGTAGGGCGGGTAGAAGTGAAGCAGGAAACTTAGTGAAAGTAGACTTGCAGTTCTCGAGGATTCGCAGGCTCTTAAAATGTATTGTAGAAATTTATTCTGTTCTGGTTTTTCTTCACCCCTGCTCCATACTTACGGATGTCGCCGCGGCTGCGGCGGAGGATGTCGCGCTGGCAACGGCTGAAAGCGGAAGCTCGGAAGGTCTCGCCGCGTTGCGGCATATCTCGCCGCAATTAGCGATGGCATTCGTTAGTTCAGTTCCTCACCCCGTCGTTCCGACTAGAACAACTGTCGTAGAAATTCAAAACAAAACTTCTTTTGACCAGTGGCGACTGTGCCTCACGTGATTTTCGGCACATCTCGTCGATTTCGTTAAAGTAAGACTTGTCATGCTCCTGCCTGGGAGTGAGGGTTCACAAACCTTTATTATTAGTCTATATTATACACAACAACCATCTAGCAAGAATGCAGTTAGGGAGACTGCCAACCTCCCAACCCATGTAGGGGCGTGGCTTACAGAGGCGGTCGCCACTATACCGTGACATGCCCTTCCTTTCGATTTTGTCGGCTTCGACAAAAATATACAACACAATAATTTTTAAATAACAACAAAAAACAAGTATTCACTCCAATGATGAATTAAAATGATGGGTCGATGGACATAGAGACGGTTATGGGAGGATTCCTTCCAGTACGCACAGGGTGAAATTTGTGCATAAGCCTAGGGCCAGGTCATAGGGCCTCCGGATCATGTGCCTCCGAGGCATTGCTCGAATCGCTGCCCGCATATTGCCACCGGCCTTGCTTGGAGCCACCGCATCTCTAGAGCCGTCAACCATCGCATCGCTAGGGCACGTTTTATCGGCGTGACCCACATTGGCGACCAGGTTTAAGTCCTTGTTCGCCATCTTTGCCATCGCATCAACTTGCTCCTGACAAGTCAAAAAGGCTTGTCGGAGTCCTCGTACCTCTTCTTCCAAGATACCAGTTCGAGCGCTGGTATCTTCGCATAGCTCCTTCAAATATTGATTAGATATCGTTATGAATTTGGTTTATGTTAAATCGTTATTCTACCAATCGTTATTTTTCCGACCTTCTGGCGAAAATGTTTAAAGTTACCTCGAAATGAGTTTTTGCGGGAGTGTATTCCCTGTCGTAATCATAGTCCGAATTTCCCTATGTCCTTATCAGTTCTACGGACATCGCTATGTTTTGTAAAATGTCAGAAATATTTCGAAATCGTTATGACTTTACCTTTTGGTAAATGACGCGGCTTATAACAAAACTTGCTATTTCGTTATTTATTTTCTTGCAGTAAAATCGTACGTGAATCTTACTGCAAGGTATTTTTACTGGTCAAGTAACCTCCGGCAAAGGGGTTTTCGTGATTCTGCTACAAAATCTCTTTTTGGTGACATTCGTCTACTTTACCTAACCGAATATTTTCACCTTCGTTATAATATAGGACGTTATTTTGAATGCTATAGATTTTTTTTGCCGTCACAGTGACTTCTCAGTTGTGCGGAAATTTATTAGAATAATCCCGATATCGACCGTTATCATGTTGGTCATCATAATTTCTCACGTAATTGTGAGAAGCGTTATTTCTAGGGATTTGAGAATCGCGTCGTGATATCCACGTGGGCTTCGAATTCCTCCGTTATTGTAGTAACCGTTATCGTTATAGGATTGAGGACTATATTCGTGATATGTCCTATTACTGTTCCAACGTGATGAAAAATTTGGCGATGCACTAACAGCAGGGTATGGCGATTGATTTCACTCTTGACGCTGGTAGTTCCCTTGATTTTGGTAATTTCGATGTGGGCAGCTTTCACTAATGTGTGCGTTTTGAACGGCTTCCGCGATCGCATTTACTAGGGTGTTATCAATTATTCCTCTCTCACGCGTCACAATTTCAAGAAGATGACTTTCGTTTTCTGCAATTTGTTGCAGATCCTTGAAAGTCTGGGATGACTGCCTTTTCTTCATTACCGCGATTCGAAGATTTGTAGTAAGGCCGCGTAGAAATGTTTCGCATATTATTTCTTCGATGGCGATGGGATTGCTTTCGGCAAAGGCGTCGGCAACTAAATCTCTCACCCGTCGATCACAAATGATCACATTTTCATGAGATTCATGCCTCACTTGATAAATTTTTGCTTTTGCTATTTCGACATAGTTAGGGCTACAAAATTCTTTTTTAGCTGGTCAACAACCTTTCTGTAATCCAGCTTAACATCGTTATCATAGTTCTCGTATTTTATTTTGGCTGCTCCGCTTAAATTGCAGAGGAAGGAGCCTCGCCAGTTTCTGCTCGTCATATCCCGCTGCATTGGCTTTTTCGTTCATCTCTCTAACAAACTTCACCACTGACATGTTAGTTCCGCTATAATTCGGCCAGCACTGCAATGCGGGAAGAAACAAATCCGCTGTATTGACCCGAATATTAACAGGTCTGTCTAAGCTCCCAACAGATCCCCCGATTAATCCGTTATCAGATCTCGCCATGTTCGAAATGAGCAACCGTTCTACTATTAGTATAAGTCGACTCGTTAGCTTCGTCTGATTTCTTTGCTCGGTGCGAGCAAACCGTTTCTCAGCTGATGAGCTGTTCGGCACTAAATAAGTACCCGCTATGATGATGAATCGCTATTAAGATGAAGAAATAGGAGGCAGGAAAAGAGCTGAAGAAGCAGTAAGCGAAGAACGCAGTTGAAACCAACCGTCCAACTGCAGCCACGAAGACGTAATGCCTCTTACCGTTAGATGACCTCAGTATGGGTTACCGCTCTCTTTTCCGTGAGCTCTGGTCGACGCCCTCGAGTGTATGCTCGAAGCCACGTTTCGGCTCCTTTGTAATGCCGACATTACCTAGTATACGGTAGTGTAGCCAATGGGCGAAGTTCTATTAACATCGAATAAAAATAAATCTAAAAAAAATATTTTTTTGTTCTCTTTCGGATTTTTTTGGACGTCCTATGTACAGATTATATACAAGCTAGAATGGCATGAATGGCAGAGTAAAATGTAGCAAGTGAATTGACGATAAGTTAAGGATTGAAGGTTAGAAACATGAGCTATAAATTAGACGTTTTAATAAGGTAATAGTGAAAGATTTGATTAAGCTATTAATGTGATAACGAAAACATGAATGCAAAGAAATCATCTAGGACGTGCGCAAAAGGGAAAATCGGAAAAGTACGAGGTTCACAAGGGAGGTAGTTTGCACTCGGCAGTGACTCACGTGAAGAATGTACTTTCCGCACACTTAGTGTTTTTGAAGACGCCAGGTTGGAAAATACGATATTCTCTTTAAATCGCTGTCGCGAATAGCGAAAATCGTACTTTTCGCAATCGATAATTAGAGTTTAAAAAATAGCATAGAGTAAGCGGCTCAAATTCTTTGAAAAATAGCTGTTTAGTTACATGCCCTGCCTCATTCATGCGCCACGACGAAGACAAACGAAAAAGTGGAAACGATAAAAATCATGCTCAGTACAAAAAAAAATCATGCCAGCATGCTTCGTGAGAAATGTGCAATGTGCATGCGGTGTGGTGTGTATATCTCGAGATATAAATACGTTTTGATGGCCGTCAAAACGGAGTCTCCCCTACTGCTAACTTCTTTTAGAAATTTTGAGCAAAAGTCTAAAAGGATCTCCCCGCTACCTCCATGTCATGCTCCTGCCTGGGAGTGAGGGTTTACAAACCTTTATTATTAGTCTATATTATACACAACAACCATCTAGCAAGAATGCAGTTAGGGAGACTGCCAACCTTCCAACCCATGTAGGGGCGTGGCTTACAGAGGCGGTCGCCACTATACCGTGACAGACCCTGATGCGATGGTCCTGCCTGGTACCAGAAAGTTGTAATAAATCACGCCAGCCGCCGAGCACAACACTGATACCAGTCTTTTCTGGTGCGATTCCGGCTTTAGGGTGTGCCTGGTGGATTCACGTACATCAACTCACTGCACATCTGTTATCGTGCGGAACCCATATTTCATAGCATGTGACTAAGCATTACATTCGATCCAAAAACGGGTCGTTCTGATCTCGGAGATGCAAGGAAGAGCAGATTTCATTTTCAAAGAAGAACAGAACCAGGGTCAAGGATGAGGTTCGGGAATCAAAGGGGGATCGTACTGTGACTTGGATTCGAGGAGAGAGACGTCTGGTCATTTCGTCGTTTTCAGGTAGGAACGTGGGGTTCCATATGTACTTTCAGTAACGTGCTTACTTTTTTGAGTTCAAAATGCAAATTTACTTTTTAAATATCTTTCGCTTCTTTGATAAATTGTGCGATTTTCAGAACTTCCTCGTCTGAATGCGGTCATCAAGGAATGAGCAACCAAGTGGTGTCGCAACAATTGAGGATGCAAAAGCAGATTATTTGTTAATAAAATGCAGGATAAATTAATGCAGAACAAAAAATAAGTTTTTCTGTGAAGTTGTCATATCTCTTCTTGACCATGGAACACAGTTAGAAAAGATTGATGCTCTGGAAGTCTCAAGATCCTCTCGCGATCGTCGAACGTGATCACTATCAGCTCTTTTTTAATCTGTTCCGTCATATATTGATTCACCTCAAGTTCCATGTGCGCACGTGAATTTTCTGGGAGTGTCAACAGTAAAGAAGAATAAACACAATAAAACAAAGCAGGTAAGACAGATTCATGAAACTTTTCAAAGCATACCTTCGGCAAGAGAGTCTTTATTTACTTCATTAAGCTGCTAGCTCCTTCTGGAAGGTAGACGGTTTTTTCTTCGGTAAGTCTAAAACACTGCGAGGGTTCATACAATGCCTTGCCAATTTCATTGGTTTGACGGTGGATACGCTTGGCCCACCTCGCTCTACCCTAAAAACGCTTTCAAGTTAGAAACTTAAAGTAAAAAATGCGAGGAGGAAAACGCAATGACTTACGTCATAATATAGTCAAAAGTTCCAGTCCCAAGATTGCTTCTTTCTACTCTGCCAAGACGATTAGCCGTTGAAAAGCTGCATTCGGGATCAGCATAACAAGTATGTACTTAATAGCCTAAAAATATAATTTTTTAAATGCTGACTAGAATTTTTTTTATCAAGTGAGGCATGAAAATTTATCAAGTGAGGCATGAATCTCATGAAAATGTGATCATTTGTGATCGACGGGTGAGAGATTTAGTTGCCGACGCCTTTGCCGAAAGCAATCCCATCGCCATCGAAGAAATAATGTGCGAAACATTTCTACGCGGCCTTACTACAAATCTTCGAATCGCGGTAATGAAGAAAAGGCAGTCATCCCAGACTTTCAAGGATCTGCAACAAATTGCAGAAAACGAAAGTCATCTTCTTGAAATTGTGACGCGTGAGAGAGGAATAATTGATAACACCCTAGTAAATGCGATCGCGGAAGCCGTTCAAAACGCACACATTAGTGAAAGCTGCCCACATCGAAATTACCAAAATCAAGGGAACTACCAGCGTCAAGAGTGAAATCAATCGCCATACCCTGCTGTTAGTGCATCGCCAAATTTTTCATCACGTTGGAACAGTAATAGGACATATCACGAACGTAGTCCTCAATCCTATAACGATAACGGTTACTACAATAACGGAGGAATTCGAAGCCCACGTGCATATCACGGACGCGATTCTCAAATCCCTAGAAATAACGCTTCTCACAATTACGTGAGAAATTATGATGACCAACATGATAACGGTCGATATCGGGATTATTCTAATAAATTTCCGCACAACTGAGAAGTCACTGTGACGGCAAAAAAATCTATAGCCTTCAAAATAACGTCCTATATTATAACGAAGGTGAAAATATTCGGTTAGGTAAAAGAACTCGCACAGCCTACCTAAGTAGCTGATGGTACGCTACCCTTGGCCACGTTCATAACAACCACATATCTTTCTCCGGGTATCTCCCCATCGTTACCGACGTAAACTACAGCTACCTCGTTAACTGTTGCAATGTTATACCGTCCATGATCGTCGGTATTAAGTTGGCAAAAAACGATGCGTACTGGCCTCTGTGTACGCTGTGCTTCAACTGCCCTCTGCTGTTCTTCTCGTGCCACTTCATCGATTAGCTGGTACGCTTGCACCTAGGGATTAACCGTTTGTAGCAGTTGGTGGAATATGTGGCGCGATCACACTCCCTGTTTACATCTCTTCTTGCCAGCTCAGCAGCCGCCTCCTCAGTGTCCTTAATCAACACTTGAGCGCACTGAGGAGGGTTTCCAGCCAATGGACGAAGCGCTCCAATACGATGGTATATTTGGTCATGTACTCTAAAGCAGTAAGGTCCGCCGCCACGTGGACTGTCTAACTGGGCTGTTGTTGATGCCATGGCTAGGCTGTTTGTGGTGGTTCAGTGGGTTTTGTTATACAAGTTTATTGCCACTAAATCTACAATATACGTGACGATAATGGGAAATGCTTAGACAACACAAGCGATAACGGGTGAAACTACTCCAACAGCACGGCGATATGAGTAAGTAGCAAGCAATAGAATAGATGAGTGGGTACAAGCAACGAAAGGGATGATAGGGAGGAGGATGCCAGGAGACCAACCAGCGGAGGATGCTTAGAAGCCCAGAAGATACGGAGGCTGCCTGTAGCCTGCGACGTCGAGGAGCAGCAAGAACTCGCCCCGCCTTCCAAAAGAAGTCGCGTAGGACGGACAGACCGCGACACTGTTGTTGTAGTTCCGGATGTGCTTAAGGAACTGGATGCTTTCGGAGCCTATTCCGGTGTACAACTGTTGCAGAACCGGAAAATTTTTAAATACGTTCACCGGAACTTCCCAAGATTGCAACACATATTGTATACGGTGCTGTTAGGCGTGGATTTTCGCCAGAGAAATGTAATGTCCCACAACCGCTGCAAACCTGGTCCATGTTTCCCAGCGTATTGCGTGAAGGCCTTTCGTGCGGAGAACGCGCAAGGCCAGTAGCGTTTTGTGGGACAGTGCGACGATGTGGCCCAGCATTACTTCCACGCGAAGCAGTTCCTGCCCCAGCTAGGTGTGGTCGCAACCATCGCTGGCAATCAGATTCAACAGCAGAGCGCGCCCCTGATTCCTCTCGACTAATATTTGAACGCGCACGTCGTTGCCATTCAGCATTTGCGGTGCGACGCGCTTCAATCTCTGTTTCGTTCATTTCTTCACGAGAACGTCGCTATCGTTCAGCGGTGGTAGCACGTACTGCCTCAATCTCGGTGTCGTTCATTTGTTCACTATATCGCCGCTGTCGTTCAGCATTGGCAGCATGTAGTGCCTCAATCTCTGCTTCGTTCATTTGTTCACGCGAACGCCGCTGCCTTTCAGCATTGGCAGCACGACGTGTTCCAATCTCTGCTTCGTTCATTTGTTCACGCGAACGTCGCTGCCTTTCAGCATAGGCAGCACGTAGTGCCTCAATCTCGGTATCGTTAATTTGTTCACGCGAACGTCGCTGCCTTTCAGCATGGGCAGCATGTAGTGCCTAAATCTCTGCTTGGCTCATTTGTTCACGCGAACGCCCGCTGCCTTTCAGCATGGGCAGCACGTAGTGCCTCAATCTCTGCTTCGTTCATTAGTTCACGCGAACGTGGCTGCCTTTCAGCATTAGCAGCACGTAGTGCCTCAATCTCGGTGTCGTTCATTTGTTCACTATATCGCCGCTGCCTTTCAGCATTGGCACCACGACGTGTTCCAACCTCTGCTTCGTTCTTTTGTTCACGCGAACGTCGCTGCCTTTCAGCATGGGCAGCACGTAGTTTTTCAATCTCTGCTTCGTTCATTTGTTCACGCGAACGACGCTGCCTTTCAGCATTAGCAGCACGACGTGTTCCAATCTCTGCTTCGTTCATTTGTTCACGCGAACGACGCTGCCTTTCAGCATTAGCAGCACGACGTGTTCCAATCTCTGCTTCGTTCATTTGTTCACGCGAACGTCGCTGCCTTTCAGCATGGGCAGCACGTAGTGCCTCAATCTCTGCTTCGTTCATTTGTTCACGCGAACGCCGCTGCCTTTCAGCATTAGCAGCACGACGTGTTCCAATCTCTGCTTCGTTCATTTGTTCACGCGAACGTCGCTGCCTTTCAGCATGGGCAGCACGTAGTGCCTCAATCTCGGTATCGTTAATTTGTTCACGCGAACGTCGCTGCCTTTCAGCATGGGCAGCATGTAGTGCCTAAATCTCTGCTTGGCTCATTTGTTCACGCGAACGCCGCTGCCTTTCAGCATGGGCAGCACGTAGTGCCTCAATCTCTGCTTCGTTCATTAGTTCACGCGAACGTGGCTGCCTTTCAGCATTAGCAGCACGTAGTGCCTCAATCTCGGTGTCGTTCATTTGTTCACTATATCGCCGCTGCCTTTCAGCATTGGCACCACGACGTGTTCCAACCTCGGCTTCGTTCTTTTGTTCACGCGAACGTCGCTGCCTTTCAGCATGGGCAGCACGTAGTTTTTCAATCTCTGCTTCGTTCATTTGTTCACGCGAACGACGCTGCCTTTCAGCATTAGCAGCACGACGTGTTCCAATCTCTGCTTCGTTCATTTGTTCACGCGAACGACGCTGCCTTTCAGCATTAGCAGCACGACGTGTTCCAATCTCTGCTTCGTTCATTTGTTCACGCGAACGTCGCTGCCTTTCAGCATGGGCAGCACGTAGTGCCTCAATCTCTGCTTCGTTCATTTGTTCACGCGAACGCCGCTGCCTTTCAGCATTAGCAGCTCGCAGTGCCTCAATCTCGGTATCGTTCATTTGTTCACGCGAACGCCGCTGCCTTTCAGCATTAGCAGCACGACGTGTTCCAATCTCTGCTTCGTTCATTTGTTCACGCGAACGTCGCTGCCTTTCAGCATGGGCAGCACGTAGTTTTTCAATCTCTGCTTCGTTCATTTGTTCACGCGAACGTCGCTGCCTTTCAGCATGGGCAGCACGTAGTGCCTCAATCTCTGCTTCGTTCATTTGTTCACGCGAACGCCGCTGCCTTTCAGCATTAGCAGCTCGCAGTGCCTCAATCTCGGTATCGTTCATTTGTTCACGCGAACGCCGCTGCCTTTCAGCATTAGCAGCACGACGTGTTCCAATCTCTGCTTCGTTCATTTGTTCACGCGAACGTCGCTGCCTTTCAGCATGGGCAGCACGTAGTTTTTCAATCTCTGCTTCGTTCATTTGTTCACGCGAACGACGCTGCCTTTCAGCATTAGCAGCACGACGTGTTCCAATCTCTGCTTCGTTCATTTGTTCACGCGAACGTCGCTGCCTTTCAGCATTAGCAGCACGTAGTGCCTCAATCTCTGCTTCGTTCATTTGTTCACGCGAACGCCGCTGCCTTTCAGCATTAGCAGCTCGCAGTGCCTCAATCCTCGGTGTCGATCATTTGTTCACGCGAACGTCGCTGCCTTTCAGCATGGGCGGAACGTAGTGCCTCAATCTCGGTGTCGTTCATTTGTTCTCTATAACGCCGTGCCGCTCAGCATTTGTCGCGAGCGCGATCGCTCCTCGGTCCGTGGCTGGCCCGGGTGCGCTGTTTTTCACGGCGGCTTGCCGATGAGGCGCCATCGATCGACCTGGGAGCATGGGAAAACAGGTGACTCAGCACCATCGATCGGCGCGCCGCCTCCTCTCGACGGGCGCGCGGCCGCATTCGACGTCCCGTGCTCCCGCGACGAGGTCTGCTGACCTCGTCCGTCGTCCACCATCCCGGATAGCCGTCGTGGGGCCTCGACTCTGCTTCCCTCTGCGGACTCAATACGGAAGCGGCACATGGAGGGAGGCCGCGATGTCTGGTGAGCACTGCGCTCACCCTCGCGGCCTCGGAAACTAAACCAGCCTGTCGACCCCTGAGGATTCTCTACCGCCTGCTCCTATTCACTATTATCTATCTGCACTTTATTCGTATTCGCGATAAACTGTAACAACTGCCCGGTGTTCTGTGAGGACGGAGGAGGAGGGGAGTCCCTGTCAAAACGTCTCGTTGCCTTTCTTGTTGGCCAGTCGTCTCGGTGTGTCATTTTGTCGTCGGGGTTTGTGCCTCGCTTTCCCGGGGGTCCCGGGATCACACCCTTGTCCGCAAGAAGGAGACGGCAGGAGGGGCGAGCCAGAGGGCGGTGAGGGATGTGAGTCCTCGTTGGAGTTACTACCAATACGTGTCAATACGGTCAATACGCTGGGCCAGGGCTAGGAACCCAAGGTCCCCCCACGGGTTCGGGTGTCCCCTTGGCGATCCTCGGGTGTTCCGTGGGGCGAGAGGAGGCTTCGTGTGCAGGGCTTGCCTCTGCCTGCGGGGCCGCCAATCGCAACAGCATTAGCAGCATGTAGTGCCCCAATGTCTGCGTCGTTCACCTGTTCTCGATACTGTCTCTTTCTATCAGCATTGGCAACACGGCGTGCTTCAATCTCTTCGCCACTCATCTTTCTTTTTCGTTCCGGATTGGCAGCACGACGTTCAGCAATGCTTGCACGACGGGGTGCAAAGGCATGTTTGTAATGTTCGTATTGGTTTGCTCCTGCACGATTTTCTTGCTCAGGAGGAGTCGAGTACAGCCGGAGCTCCTGTTCGTCCATCCCTAGCAAACGATTTGATGTTGCTATCGATTTGTGATCTTCAAGAAGCTGCAGAGCCACCAAATACTGCAGGAACAACAACTCAATTTCGTTCGGACGTTTGATGTACAACGAGCGCTCAAGGCTAACACCTCACTTCAAATGGCGTCGATGTACAGATATCGGCCGCTTATATGCTGCTGAGCAACCGTGTATGGCGAGCAGTAGACGTACCGACGTCGGCAACCGTGCAAGGCGAGCCGTAGACATGCGGAACACTTCCGCGGCATCGCCTTCAGTCCTGGGGTAATCAAGGCCGATGAACACGAATCTGGAGTCGTCAAATCGATATCGATCGATATTATCGATTTTTTGTGGATGTCGTTCGATCGGCACGAAACTTCAGCCCCGGGGTAATCAAGTCGCTGAACACAAATCTGGAATTCGTTTTTAAACTATCGATCACCATCAATCGATGTTTATTACGGATGTCATGTATTTTTTTCTTTTTTTCTAACCTGCCGCAATCGACGTAGTTAAGATGTTCTTCCTGAGGAAACCGTGACATAGGTTCAGCGACCTAGATTTACCCAGGACTGAAGTTTCAACGCTTGAACGCCATCCTCAAAAATCGATAATATCGATCGATGTCGTTTGGTCTACTTCAGATTCGTGTTCAACGACCTCGATTACCCCCACGGCTGAAGCTTCGTGCCGCTTGAACGACATCCACAAAAAATCGATAATATCGATCGATATCAATTGCCTTCCCTGCTGTCAACGCCTCCCGTCGATGGTCAACTAAATGCCCAGGCACGGTTGCCGACGTGATATCGGCACGTCTACGGCTCGCCATGCATGGTTGCCGACGTGTTCGGCACGTCTACTGCACGCCATGCGCGGTCGCCGACGTGTTCGGCTACTCAGTGCCCCTTTCCAGTTGTGACGGATACACACACACACGCACACACGCTTGCTCCTTTATATATAGTATATGAATTATTTCTGAAAAAGGGGTGTTCATGCGGGCGGGCAGCTTGGATTTCAGGTCGGTTTTTGCGAAAATACTTACCAAAAGTCGAATCTCCTCCTGCCCCACAGGAAGATCCCCTTTTTCAAGACAGATTTATACAACATAAGAAAGCACATTTAGTCAAATTTTAAAAAGTTTTTGACTTTTTCAAATTTTGAAAAACTTATCGAGTTTCTATCAGTTTTGTGAAGTTTTCCAGATCACGTCGGAGCAGAATCGACCTGAGTTTCAATGCACCTGTTCATATGAATAGAAAGGCTTTTTCTCAATTATATATCATCATATTGTGCTCGCAAAATTCCTCCGGTTGTGTTTCCTCGCGTCCACATCTTCTCTTTCGAGTGAAAAAGGACTCCTTCTCTAATGTCTAAACACATGGATGCCACAAAACGAACGTGCAACTGCAACGACTTTGTGCCTGCTCAAATATCAAAACAAATGGCTGCCCGTACGTGCAGCGACCTCGCGACAGCTCAAATTTCATATTAAATGGCTGACCGGACGTGAAACGACTTCGTG